>CM023481.1:142597237-142754464 GCA_013339685.2 Hyalomma asiaticum | reverse complement strand
GGTCAAAGTGACTCAAGGTCGCCAAAAATGCTTCGCATTTCAAAATGGCAGTGCAAATACGAAATCTTTTAGTCAACGATCATAATCCCCCTCCTCCCCCTCACCCCCCACACACACGTATCCCATGCTTTCGCGATGGCGTATTGCGGGCACGGGAGGAGGACAGCCCTTGCACGTGGTTCTGGTGTTGCAATCTTGCAATCAGCAGCTGCCTGCATGCACAGAGCACAGCGCTTGGTGTCAACACCTGCTGCCCGCACCCCATTTTCTTGGAATCGAGTCGAATTGCAGACGTGGTCTTAATTGCCCCTCGATTTATCGGTACAGCTGGCTTGTTTCCACTTCAAACATTCGATGTCCTGCGTCTGCAGTACGACGACGTCGTCGTAGGAAAGAGTATGCCAGGTGATTACATTCGGCGCCGTTGCGACATGTTCATGTTGATATCCGCACCAGCCACAGCGCCATTGTCCCACGCCCAGCCTCACAATCTACGGCGCACAACCCAACCGTGCCAGAGTTTTCCTCCGGGTCCTCGCGCAGACAACGCGAAAGCACGCGGAGCGGCGCCGTCTCACGATAACGTAGAGATGTGTAGTGTCATGGGGGCCATGGAAGGATAATATATATGAAGAAGGCATCACGTGATTCCCCTAGCCTCAGCATGTCAACCTGCTACGACGCGTTGTGCGCGGAGTCTTTCGTCTAGGATTTGAGTGACATGATTGTCGCACCGCTTCACGTTGATGGGGACGCGGTAACGTTGGGTGGCGCCTCGCGGTACATGAATCTATACCCCTTGCCTATCACGCGACCAGGACCCATTTCCTATGAATTCCTCCTCTAAATTCTTTAGGGCTAAGCTTCAAGATCGTCATGTGACGACCTTTCCTACATTTTCATCTTGGCCTGCGTCAGGCTGGATCACGACACATGACATCCGGCTCCCGCAGAAGTTGCTATGCCGTTTGGACACCTTTCGGGAGGAGGCTGTTGTTCCAGGTCGGCGAGGTCCGATGTGCCATTAGGCTAAATATGCTGGGGGTGGTGGGCGGCTTTACGTACTCGATTACATTTCCTTAAATAACCGCCCAAGTTTGAAAGCAATGCCACTTTACATGCAACATAGAAACTGGAATGCTAAAAAGTACTGACAGTAAGAACAATATACGAAGAAGAAACGCTCGAAAACCAACTGTCAAGTCTACCGAATGAACTAAACAGCGAATCCCTTGAACTGCGGAACAGTGCTTCTAAAGCACAGGCAGTGCCATGGTGGAATTAGTAGCCCGTATGATGGACAAAGGCACAGGTCGACAAACGAGCGCTTACTCTCAACCGCATATTTCTGTAAAAAGACTGAATGTAGAAGTACCGCATGTCTCCACTGAGCGTGTTCAAAAAGAGTCATCAGGTAACTACATGCAGCTTAAAAACGTCTAAATAAAATTTAACAATCAAGCCTTTTAATGTGATTACAGTCGATGATTGGTTGATACATTTGTCAGCAGAGGTTTTTTATATGAAACGCTACGGTTATTGCACATGCTTCTTTCTATCTCAAAGGTAAATATCAGTGTCGGAAAATACTGGATCACTATGACATAGGTGGTAGTGGTGCGATAACTGCGAGTAATATCTTTTCCGAGGAATTTTCTAATGTTTTTAGGGACGGGTACTCATGAACTGGGCAGTTTGCCCTATATATGTTTTCCACAAGTTAACGGGAGCCGGTGCAAAAAGACGTATTCGGAATTTAGCGGACATTAGGCACTCTTTCAAGCCTCAGCTACATTTCCTGTTTGGTTAGAGATTACTGAACCAACTTGACAGTCTTTTCACATGGCTAGGAGCACTGAAAACTGCTTCAACGTCATACTGCTTCAAAGAACGTTTACATCACGGTAAAAATAATAACGCATAACCGCAAGACGCTTCGTCTCCCCGTACGCCAACACAGTATCGTGCCCGGCGATACTCGAGCATTTCAATCCGGTCGTCTCTGGAGAATGCCCGTACTGTGGTCATACGCTTGCGGATCTTTTCCGCATGGTGTGGGCATGTCCGTCTAACCCGGTGGTCCCGCCAATCAAATCCCCTTCACCCCCTACCCCAGAGAGCTGGGATGCTGCCCTGTTCAGCCTTGGAGGGACAAAATGCCCTCGCGGCCGGGGCGCGTGCAGCCGCGGAAGCCGCGGATGTCCCGGACTGGAGACCCCTCCTGGAGTTTGTAAAGGGTCGGCCCTTAATGCCGTCCTTATCTCTCTCTTTGTAAATAGTGTTAATAAATGTTTTTCACTGCCACCAGCGCGTATAACCAGCTTATTCAAATAAAATCCTGCTAATCACACGCATTGTGGCGATGATGTCCTGCGAAGCAATCAGCAAGCACTTTGTTGGCGCCTAACTGTTCGGCATTGAGCGGTGCTAGCAGTATGACCTACGTCTGCGTGCAAACTGAGCACCAACGCCACCACACTGACGCGATAGCTTTGTGCAGCATACGTAAAGCGTGGGAAGAGCAACCGTGGATGAGCGGTAACGTGCTTGCCTTGGTTCGTCGATGACTCGGGTTCGTTTCACACGCGCCTAATTTGTGGTAGGTTATCGCATGTCTGGGCTTTACGGCTTGCTATGTGTGCACGTCATCGCAAGCTAAACAAACGGGATCGAATGCCGGCCGTGGCGGCTGCATTCAGATGGAGGTGAAACGTTGCGGCCAATGTACCGTGATATATGTCAATACACGTTCAAGAACCCCAGGTGGCGGAAATTTGCGGAGCCCTCCATTACGGGGTCCCTCATGTGATACGTATCGCTTAGTACTTGCATACAAAAATGACCAGTAAACATATTATACCCATGGCTAGCATGGCTGATCTGATACTGCATGCAGCTGTTTATAATAGTAGAAGGTGAGGACTACAATATCGTACTAACTACGGATCTCAAACCTCGCGCTCAGATTATACCTCGTCGACTAAATGATCTGATTGTCGGTGATACTTATATTTCATCCTGTTCTTCTCATGCTATTTTTTATTTTTTTCTCTGGTATGTAAGTACCATTTCTTCCTTGATGTTATGCAGTTTAGTGACTTTTATTTTTATGTTGTACAATATGCATCATATATATATATATATATATATATATATAATATATATACTATATATATATATAGTACCGCATGTCACCTGCTGGAATATCTCCGTATCTGCTCTGCTGCTCTTGCATATTCTTGTTTGGTTTTGTACGGGTTTTGGGGTGGGTCAAGCGGTTATGCTCGCTTATTCCTCATTTTCGCCCTCTGAAACTCTGTACTGGTTTGGTGGACAAATAAACCATACATACATACATACATACATACATACATACATACATACATACATACATACATACATACATACATACATAAATAAATACATGCATACATACGTACATGCATACATACATACATACATACATACATACATACATACATACGTACATACATACATACCTACATGCATACATACATACATACATACATACGTACATACATACATACCTACATACATACATACATACATAATCACATCGTGGTTTTGGTTCGTAAAACCCCAATAATCAATCAATAGAAAAAAACGGTGTGTCTTTCTCCTTTTTGACACACGCAGAAATTGAGTCATACTGAGAAAATAAAATGTTTGGTAGTACAGAATTAAGCTGTGTTGACCGTGGCACAATAAATATGCCTAGAATATGGCCGTTTAAATATAACAATGTTTTTATCAGCAAGAAAAAATTGACATCCATCAGTTTGTAGCAAAAAGCCACGAGGAAATCCTTACGGATTTTTCAGAAACGAAAGCGTCAGTGCTCACGGAAGATACGTCCTTGGCCGAGTTTTGAAACCAGGAACAATGGCTCTCCGAGTTGGTCGCTCTATACCGATTGCGCTAACGAGGAGGTGCCATAGTGGCCAGCAAGTGATAGACAATTTAAAGCAAGTGAACTTTCAAAATGGCAAACATGCGTCTTAGGGCGAAATAACTTCTCGTGTTCAGTTTCCGTGTGCTTGGAATTTTCGATGAAGTTGTGCTCACGTTGCGAATTGCTGGTTCCCCGTTTAACACATTTGGTAAGGTGTTGGTCCTTACTTACGCGCGGAAATCCGTCTTTTGTTCTCGATATTACATCGCTGCTAATTTATCGCTTCACTCCCTGTCCCTTCCCGTGTCTTCTTTTTTCCATATGTATTTAGCGTCATCAACAAAGGCGCAAAGTAAGCAAAAGGACGCATGAAACGCAAACAAAATAGTGGAAATTTATGTTCTGGAATACACAGTAGCTACAAAGTTCATCTATGCTTCCCCATTCATAGATGGACGGCAGATAAAGAAAGGGTGCAGCCGATGAATAAGCCTTCAATCATTTTTCCGTTCGGGAAAGTAGAAATTTGAACAAGTCGTGTTTATATTTCCACTTTTAAATTGCACCAACTTCTTTTTAAAGTGTGTTATGCCGGGGTCCACCGAGAAATCTGTGGCTTACTTCCGTAACGGAAGTAGATGTCCGAAAATCAAACGCGCATTAGAACGCAGAAATTACTGTGTGATGTCAGTTGAGAAGCTTTTTGGATTTATAACCTCATACAAATTGTCAGACCAAGCAATGTGTTCATCCTCAGATCATGAACACATCTGTGAAATTTTGCCCCCCCCCCCCCCCAATCCCCATCGTGATTCCCAAACCGGCCCTTCAAGGCAAAGAAATGGAAATCCACGCTCAAAGACCTTCGATGTCACTTGTATTCCAACGTCCATACGGAACTCTTCAGTGGGGTTGCACAAGTATTATATTGAGGAGACAAATTGTCGAGATAGGCGGGCTTTGTTTACACTCGGAGTGATACCTCCCACTGCGCAAATCAAACGCCATCGAGTCACACTCGCCCTCCCTTTGAAGTAACTGTAAGAGTTGCCACTGGCAACATGGATGGCTCTCGCTAGGTTATGTATAACTATCTTGAGTGGACCTGAAGATAATAGGCGCGTGATAGGGGCTTGGTACAGCTGTCGTGTAATCTAGCATTCCGAATATGATGCAATAAGATAATAATAATATAATATAATAATAATAATAATAATAATAATATAATAATAATAATAATAATAATAATAATAATAATTGCGCGAAGTTTGCGCACATAACTTTGATATGATTATGAGACGCGCTGTAGTGGATGGCTCGGGAAATTTCGACCGCCTAGTGCGCTTTCACGTGCAATGAAATCGCAAAGTGCGTGGGACTCTAGCGTTCGCCCTCATTCAGAATGTGACCGCTGCGGCTGAGTCGAAGCCGCGTCTTTCGAGTCTCCACCATAACCATTGTTCCACCATAGCAGCCGCATAAGAATATACGTGGATGCTGACACTTGGTATGCAATATAATGGAATATATTGCTTAGAAATAAATTGTATTTAATCAGTTATCCAAACTACAACAGAACCTGGGACCGGTGGGCATGAATTGATGAACAGGTCGTTAAAAACGATGAGCAGGGCCTCAGTCCAATTGCCGAAACTTTCTCTCCAGCATTTATTCCCCGTTGTACATCGTTCTTAATGGTCTTTCTTTCACCCATTATTATCAAACTTCTGGTTGATGGATGCACATCGGAAGAGACCCATGTGAGAAATACAGAACCCATAGATTACTCAGTTCTCCTCGTCTCCTCTCCACCTACCTCACGTCTTGCCGTTCTTCAAAAGTATAGACTTTTGGGCACTTTTCTTCAACAAGTGAGGCAAAGATAAACACAGCTATATCTTGAGGACTCATGCTGAAGTGCCCACTTACTTTCGAACAACTGACACTTAAGGACTTGTGTCTACTGCAAAGAGAACATGCAAGGCGCTCTTCTCAGGAAAGCCGGCGCTGTCTCCCCCTTTCAAAGGTGCATACTTGTGCTCATCGCCGTCGTTCTATGATAGATTACTCGCGAATAGTGTAACACTAAGTTATTTGAACTGATAAATTATTCTCCGAGCACATTGTTGGTGGTAGTATCGCCATCATGAGTTTATACAGCAGAGATGGAAGGTCACAGGTTCGTTTATGTAATTTCCACGGACATTCCAGCGCCTGTGTCCTTAGGACTTCTGAGGAGCTTTATCGCATTTTGGCTGCATATGCTGAGTAAAAGTTCCCGTAACTGGTTGTGTTAATTCTCTAGCTCAGTAGCGACTCGATGCCATTCGTCTGTAGCGTTAAGAATTATCCAAGTCCTATCAGCATTTGTAAAATCTTGTGATCTTACGGTTACAGTAGGCGCGGGAACGTCAAGCAGGCGCCGCTACTAGTATTTCTTACGCGTGTTTTCTAGCTCGCCAAGTGTTTCCTAACGGTAAGAGTGTGCTTTTGCTATTGGAAAAGGGTTATTTCTGATTACGCGGGAAATAGCCTTATTTTTTTCGTTCGGTGATCACAGACGCACCAAAGTGTATCATAATGCATAAAAAGATCACACTTTCATTTATACCACAAGTTATATTGACGTCACCAGTGCGCAGTGGTGACGAAGAAAGATCTGCAGCCGAGCGCTCTTAGTATCGCGTCTCAGTCGCTGAGCAATGCCCATTGCTATGGCAGATTTTACTTTTCACCATACGCAACAGTGAGGACTGTGGAGCGATTCGGTAGACCGGATTCAGCAGCTCTGCCTATACTAGCTAATAGTTCTTTGACTCGGATGTTACGCAGCACATTCACGGCGCGGGCTGTCTTTTCCACGCAGTACCGAGAGCCAGACCATGTTAGGGCGGCCCTCCCCGAGGAGCATATGAGAGCTGTTGCACTACCAGGAACAGCATGCTGTGCTCGTGAAATGTGTGGGAGATGCCAGCAGGATAATGGGCAGCCATGTCAACGCTCAAGAGACGACTATTTTCTAAGATACGCGGAGGGGTAATCCTCTCCGATAGTAGAGATCGCCCGTTGACTAACTAAGGTCACATGCCGATTATCCTTAGTGGGCGTTCCTGGGTAATCGGTTCGCCCGAGCAGGCATTCACTAGGTTTTCTGGTTATGGCTCCTGGGAGTGTGAACTTGCAATGGGGCAAGCGTTTACCATCGAATCATCATCATCATCGTCAACCTATTTTAAGTCCACTGCAAGATGAAAGTCTCTCTCAGCGATTTCCAAGTTGGCCAAACCTGAGCTAGTTGGTTCCACTTTATGCCAGCGAACTTCTTGATTTCATTGCTTCATCTAACCTTTCGCCTGCCTCTGTTGCGTTTTTCTTCTCTTGGAATGCATTCCGTCGCTCTTACTGTGCATCTGTTATCTGTCCTCCGCATGATATACCTTGCCCAGGTCAACCTTTCTCTTTTAATTGATATAAGAATATCAGCTACTCGTCTCTTTTCCCTGATTTACTCTATGTGTTCTTTTGTCTCTTAGCATTGCACCTATCATTTTTCTTCCCATTACACGCTGCGCGCTCCTTAATTTCAGCTATATCTCTTTAGTTAACCTCCATGTGTCTGCACCGAACGTTAGTACTGGGAGAGTTGAATGCAGTGATTAAATACTTCTCACTTTAGTGACAATGCCGAGTTTCCAGTGATAATTTGAGAGTCTGCCGAATACGCTGCATCCCATCTTTATTCTACGGAGGATTTCCCTTTCATGGGTGCGTGTCCCTGTTAATAGCTCTCCCAGATATACGTATCTGTTCACGCATTCTAATGGTTCATGTTAATATTAAATTCCTGTTCCTTAGCTAGACTGCTGAGCATAATTGTAGTCTTTTGCCTATTCATTTCTAGTCCTACTTGAAGACTTCCCCGGTTTAGGTCATCAATCATGTTTTGTAGTTCGCCATCGTCATTACTAAAGAGCACAATGTGTCGTGCAAATCTTAAACTGCCGAGATATTCTCCGTCTGTTATAACTTCCTTTTCCTCCCAGTCTAGGCGCTTGAACACTTCTTCTACGCATGCAGAGAATAACTCATTTTTTCACTTGGTTACAGCGCAACATAGACGAGGACAATAGAAGGAAATGAACAACACGGCGCTGACTCGCAACTGTATTTTTATTGGAAGAAGGTCACAGATATATATGTACTGACAGCATTACATCGAGACATGCGCAGAGCAAGAGATGCACCAAGGAAGCGTTGTCACACTTTCGCGATAATCAGGAGTGCAATAAATACCTAAGTTCTTTTTCATGGAGGGTGACTGATGGTTCGCTTATGCACGTGCTGTCCCTGATCGTTATATGGTAGGCCTCAGCGATTTCTCTTGTCAATTGGTTAGGATGCTTGAAAATGACGGTGGTTTTGTTAAAAATGGGATGACAACCGCATGACCTGCAATGCTCCGGTAAATGAAGACGCGCGACCCCTTGAAGTGACAACTCATGCTCCCTTAAACGAACATTCACACATCGTTTCGTTTGTCCCACGTACTCTCTGCCGCATGATAATGGAATGAGATACACAACCTGTTTTACACATGTGATGTACTTGTTCGTTTTCTTATGATTTACAGTGCAGTCTCCTTTTACTTGCTTATTCTTCAGTGCATTTTCAACAATCGGGCATATGCGCCCTACCTTATGTTTAGCAGAAAACAGAACATTCACACCGTACCTTGACCCTACGTTTTCGAGCCCATGCGTCAATCTGTGTACATAAGGAAAAACCGCTCTTTTGCTTTTTTCATCACACTTCGATAGACCACCTTTGTCCTTCACGAGCTTAACGCTCCTGACCATGGACTCGCACACGGAAGAAATTACCTTGTCGGGATAACCCGCATCCACTAAGCGTTTAGCTTGGTTATGAAAGGCAGAATTCGACACGTGCACACACGACTTCCTCAGTGAAGCATTTAAGATCGTCTTCGCAATGGCCCTCTTCACAATCTTAGAGTGACCAGAATTATAGTTTAAGATAGGCTTAACTGATCTTGGATCATATTTCCAGCAAACATAATTTTTACCAAAGATTAGCTTTAGGTCCAGAAACTGAAGCTCGTAATTTTTAGGGACTTCGTGAGTAAAGGTGAGGCCCATACCGTGCTGATTAAACAACGTGAGAATTTCATCAACGTCTTCACGATGAATGTCATTTTGGAAGAATATCACAAAATCATCGACATAGCGGAAAACGGCACTGCATTACTTGCTGAGGAGACCCTCCAGCTGCCTGTCAATGTATCCTAAAACAATGTCACTAATGATAGGGGCCACGCACGACCCTATGCAAACTCCGGCTCCCTATCATGCGGCAGAGAGTACGTGGGACAAACGAAACGATGTGTAAATGTTCGTTTAAGGGAGCATGAGTTGTCACTTCAAGGGGTCGCGCGTCTTCATTTACCGGAGCATTGCAGGTCATGCGGTTGTCATCCCATTTTTAACAAAACCACCGTCATTTTCAAGCATCCTAACCAATTGACAAGAGAAATCGCTGAGGCCTACCATATAACGATCAGGGACAGCACGTGCATAAGTGAACCATCAGTCACCCTCCATGAAAAAGAACTTAGGTATTTATTGCACTCCTGATTATCGCGAAAGTGTGACAACGCTTCCTTGGTGCATCTCTTGCTCTGCGCATGTCTCGATGTAATGCTGTCAGTACATATATATCTGTGACCTTCTTCCAATAAAAATACAGTTGCGAGTCAGCGCCGTGTTGTTCATTTCCTTCTATTGTCCTCGTCTATGTTGCGCTGTAACCAAGTGAAAAAATGAATCCCAACCAACTGGCCCAACTTGCCGTTTTACTGCAGAGAATAACATCGGAGAGACTGTGTCCACTTGTCTGACTCCTCTCTTGTTAGGAATTTTCCTTCTCCTCTAGGAGTAGTGAGGCTGTGTAATTGTTGTAGATGTTGTTGATGGTTTGCACCTGTACGTCAGGTATACCTTGTCGATGCAAACCTTCTAGATCTGCTTGTACCTATATGGAATGAAATCCTTTCTCGCAGTCTATAAAAGCTATATAAAGAGGTTTGTTATATTCAGCGAACTTTTAAAATATCAGCTTGATAGCATAGCTGCTGCACATTGTTGAGTAACCTTTCCTAAAACCACCTTGTTCTCGTGCTTGGCTGAAGTCAAGTGTTTCTCTTACCCTAGCAGAAATTAATTTCGAAAAAAGCTTGTGTTTTATTGGGAGTAGCCTAATTGGTCTGTAATTCTTTAACAGCTTCGTCATTTTTCTTGTGGATCAGGATTTTAGTAACGTTTTTCCAACCGAAAGGCAGACTACATATCTTGATGCATTTTGCTTACCATATAAGCTGTTAGTCAAGTCGTAAAAACGGTGGTGATGGAAAAAAATGTCATATTCATTAGTTCTTATCCCCAAGAGTGCGCGTTCACTTTTTTGCGATGCCCAATGTGCGGCGTTCGTAGGCGCGCTCCTTTGTTCCCTAGCGCTCATGCCCTCAGTCTACTATTACACTGGCAAAACTGCGGCTGGCGGTCGAATGTGTTGCATGTGAAAGGAGAAGAGGAACACGAAGACAGTGTGCGTCGATTTCTCCGGTGCACAGCGTCTCACAAAGCTACGCGTGTTTGTGCGTGGCTTCGCGCCACCAGAGCACGCGTCCTCTCATTGCGTCCAAGAATATCGGAAGCATGGCTAAGTATCCGTGGAGTAGAGGAAATGTACTGAAACAGATATAGGAGAGAAAAGCCGTACCGGAGGGCTCCGGAAATTTTGACCACCTCGGGTTCTCTAACATGCCCTGATAGCATACGGTACACGGTCCTGTGACATTTTCGCTTCCATAGAAAATGCGACTGCCGTGGCTAGGATCGAACTTGCATTTTTTTGGTGGCAGTCGAGCCCTGTCAGGCACAGTGTAGTATATAGCAACGAGTTGCGAGGGCGTCAAACCGAGGGCACGCGTGCAGCGTCTAGCTGCCACCGTCTGCGTATCGACGCGGACTTCTTTACGCTAGTCCGCCATTTTGATTATAATGTGTCCTTTGTACCAGATAATGTAGCTTCCAATTCAATTCAGTGGGTCATTTCTGTTCTGAAATATTTGCTGTTTGTTGCCACCATGCTCCACGATGTGGGCGAAGAAAAAGCTGAAGGGCAATGACCCGCAAGAATGCATAGTAAATTTCCGGAAAGAAAAGGTAGAAGGTGATCTGACGTGGTGAACTTGTACATTGTTCACACCTTCTCCTTCCTTCCATTGCATCACTTCATCGTGGAGCCAAGCTCCCCCAGATGACGTTGCCGCTGTGAAGAAGGATGGGTTGAAGCCTTCCCCCTACTGCCTGTCCGCCGTTGGTTGTGTTGTCTCAACTTGAAGGATAGAGACCAGCCTTTTTCTCACAGAAACATAACTTGACTTTATATACACAAGACGGTACATATACACTGACAGAGAGTAGCTTCGGTTGGTAGGACCTAGGTGGAACCATCGGTTGGTAGGGCTTAGGTGGAACCGTCGCTTCCATACGGCAGAGCCGACCCGACTGCATAGCACTGCTACTGCGACCAGAACCACCACCCGAACTCATGCTAGATGTCCTCTCTAGCACTATCCACTCCGCCCTCACCAACCTTCTGGCTACCTTCCAACCTTCTGCTCACCTTCAGCCTTCCAACCTCGCTTCCAACCACACTCTGCCAGGGACGAGGGGCCACCTTATAAACACCGGTTGCCCCGCCCCTGAATCCCTCACAGCAAATCACAATCTTTCACACAAACCCCGCATATCTAAGACAGTGCCAAACCCCTAGCAACATACGGGCATCAAACAAACAGACCCCGCATAGCAACTAGCACACCGAAAGGAACATGGAAACCCACAGGCACCACTATCCACACTGTTCACAACCCGTGAACAATAAACTTGGCCTTCACTCCGCCCCTTGCTCACATGTGCTTTTAACATAGACGCTCAGTGGGGTGCGATGGCGCAAAACCCCAGCCTAACCTGCTGGTGACTACAGACATTCCTCGACAGGCTGTGTGAACTACATGTTTCCCTGGGGCGGTCAAACCGGTTCCCAGTTGCCAGCTAGCATGTTCCCAGCTGTACAACGAATTCCAGCAATGGTCGCCTCCTGCCCCGCATGTCCACCATGTGGATGTGCGCCTTCTTCCGCGCGTACTCGACGATATCGGACTACCGTAATTTCCGACATTTTCCGATGACCTTTACATGCATCGACCAGTTTGTGGACACCTGTGGCGTCATTGTTCCCCCGCACAGCAGGGACGGCGAAGGCGACTATTAGGACGTGCCGTGAACACAATGATTGTAAGACACGAAGCACAATCACTTGGAAAAACTGTCCAGATGGCCTGCTTTGCACTTACTTTTAGGACGCTTAGAATTACTTATACAAGCAGTTTGCTTGTATCTGTCGACTTGCACATATTATATTAAACTTCTCACCTAATATATTTGATATTGGCGACAACAAAACAAAAAGAATGGAGTGACGCAATTGACATCATAGAAAAGACAGTGGTAGTCAAAAATCGAACCAGACAGTAATATTTAAATTTCTGCCAAGGCGCTCGATCTTCTCGGTCCCAAAGATGAATGCCGGACCTTCTAAACGCTTGTGTTCTTTCGTGTTCCTTAGCACTTTTGCAATAACGCAATAATGTGTCCTGTGGTAATGACACACCGTATTCCTGTTTTTGCGGTCAGGCGCCAATATTACGGAGAGGCATGGCTGACACTTGTGACATAGTGCGGGCTTGCTAGCAAAATGCAGTTGTCTCCACACCCCACCCCTCTCCGAAAGCACTGGAAGGGAGCCCTGCTGGGTTGCTCAGACCTTCAAGCTCAGACCATCAAAAGGGCCGAGCTGGCGGCTTGGACCAATAATGTCCTAGAACCGGGACTCCACCTAGCATATAGGGCTGCTACGTGAGTGCAGGCTTCTCATTCCCGTTGATTAAATGCCTCCCCCCCCCACCCCCGCTAATCACTAAACAGTTTACAGGCTGGCAGCTTTACTCGTTACTGCAGTGCTTCATCATTGAAGAATGCATGGAAAAGTTCATATTGTCTGCACCCGTTTAGAAGGACTTCATGGGGTACGTGGCCAGATACGTTTCCTTCGATATTTTATCACTCTGAGAAATACAGCCACGAGCTTGCGAAAGTATTCCACTTCTACCGAGGCATCAACAACAGCATAACGTCTTGCCAGGCGGGCTGTGCAAATGCTGTAAACACCGCAGGACTTTCTGATATGCTGTGGAAATCTATAATTCTTCTTAAATAACCAGGAACAGCGTTCCGAGAGAGTACAAGCCAAAAGCGTTAATGAAGGCCCTTGAAAAACACTCCGCAAGACACCTCATTCCAGTATTCCAAGGGAAACGTGCTCGATTCTTTCAGGTTTCCGACTCCCATCAACTGACTCTCTGTATAAAACTCTGAACGTACCACCATTCTCAGAGTTATATCAGCTTTCTTTGGCAACAATGATTTTCCGCGAATTGAAACATGATCGTACCATGTTCTCAAACAAATATCTAAACAGACAAGTTGTATATGACCTTCGCACTATTTCATTGACGGGATCAAGGCCAAGAACTAATTACGGTACTAAAACTATAGATTGTCAGATTATTTCGCTGTTGAATGCATACCCATCCTTAATCGAATTGGCCAATCAGAATTCAAGTATGTCTCGTTTTAAAAAACAAGTAAAACTACTTTTCCTGTCTCCTTGAAACATACAATTATTTTGCTATAAATGCAAACATTATGTAATTTTGTACATTTGTATAACTTTGTATAATTGCTAAACCCGAACAATGTAAACTTTGTATAAATTTTGTCCTAACGTGTTTTTTACTGTTCATTTTTTGTTTGTATAAGTTGTGCAAAGAGCATTGTACTTATTTTTCTCTGGTTTCGCTCCTGGCTGTCCGACATGTAAGTCCGGGGTGAAGGCCTCGTCAGGAGACATACGAGTCTCCTTTTGCCTTGCCTCGTGGACATATTTCATGTAATGTAACTATGTCCGAAATAAACTGAAACTGAACTGGTGACACATGATGAAGGAAATGAAGGAAATGGTGACACATGATATCGTGTGCGTACTATGCCTGACATCAGACGACTTGCACAAGAATGTTTCGTGTAAATGAGGCCCCTTTTTATTTTTTAAAATAGAAAAATTTTCAAAAGAGCTTGCTTACTTGACTATTGTCTTTCTTCGCTCCTGTTCTTTCTAGGAAGTACATATTTCACCCGGTTTTCAGGAAACGTTAAGCGCACATGTTGGCAGAATGGTGGCCCATGTAAGCGTCTGTGGTCGCCATTTATTCAAGTCTCCTTCTGCAATAAAAAAACAAAAAAAAAACGCGGCATCGTGCTTAAAAATCAAGAGACTTTTCTGAATTGGACAAAATTCTCGCGATTTTTAAAGCATTTGTTATATGCCGCCCAGAGAAATGCATGTAATTTACACTCAAGCGTAATAAAGGCACAGCAAAGGGTTTTCGAGACAAGTTTCCCGGTTTGCTTTAAATTCGGCTGTGAAATGAGGAAATATATCAGTAAGCAGTATAGGGACCCCCTCTCCACTGTTCTCAAATATTTTTTCCCGTGCTAGCGGTTTTCGAGAATAAGATTTCCGGTTCTAGAATCTTTAAAATTGGCTTCATGACTTATTAAAGAACAGGCAAAGCAAAAATATTTACGGGAATAACATTTCCGGTTCTAGAATCTTTAAAATAGGCTTCATGACGCAATAAAGAACAGGCAAAAGAAAAATATTGAACGTGCTTTCACGTCAGATGTTTTGTGGAATCGCCCAGAGCTATCTAACACCGCAGAACACGGCGAAGTATCTGACAATTCGAATGAAGACCGTGCCGTGATTGCAGGAGGTACCGCACTAGTGTGAATATAAAAACTGTGGAACACGAAATAAATATGAATATCCAGCTTCAAATATTCATTGCGATATCAAACATCAAAACGCAATAGTGCATTATATAACAATATTCTGATTAACATGCGCATAACGTTAGCAGTATGCACCTACAACGTACCAAGGCGTAATATATTGCCGTAACGAAAGGTGCCTTCATTACAGCAATATATTTCGGCTAGCTTACCATATTGCAACATTGTTGAAAACATATTGCAGGATATAAAGAAAGTTCGAACAAGTACCAAACATTATTCATGGCGAAACGTTAGTTGTCACACATGGTCAGGACTCGGGTACTCATCCCGCACAAGGAAGGGGCTGCCGATAACAGGACAGCAAGTTTTGGTCGCCTGTTAAAAGCGTGCAGTACACCAGGATGCATACCCAAGCGACAGCAGCTTTGCTGAGAACGCAGTCATAAGCAATAGCGCGGTCGTCGTTCGCCGCCATCACGTATCCGTGCACAACCGACGCGTACCTTCGTATGCATTGTGCACCTTGTGCATTGTGCACCTCGGCACCTTGCGCAGCAGATGAATCGTTTCCGACCACATTTCACTGGATCGCACGTCCAATCTCTCTGAATATCCGAATAATTTCGAACGCCTTGTTTTCGAATGGAATATGAACATTGAATAGACAATATTCGGTGAATATTCGAAACATTCGAACATTTGCAAGCCTCTAATGAATATTTGCTTTTCAACTTCGTAACCTAATCTCTTAACTGTTCATTTTTCTTTATATACCTGCAGGGATCACTGCTGCTATAACTTCGTGAGGTCATACCCTAACATAATACCGGTGTTGTCTCCCGCTCAACATTCACGCAATTGTTAGTGGCTACAGACCGGTGTTACACTGATGTTTCTGGCGCAGCACAGCCTGGTTGCATACGACTTTTCAAAAACGTGTTACGAGATGCTTTAGGAAATTTGAATATATTTTTTAAATTAGCGCAGCTTGCACTAGTGCCGCAAGGTTACCGAAGCTGGTGGGCTGGTCCAGATCATCATTGTCATCATCATCATCATCAGCTTCTGATTCGGCTTCTTCTTTATCACCATCATCATCATGATCTTTGTGTTGGCCATCTTCACTTTCTTGTTCATGGCGACACGGTGGCGAGGCACAGCAGTGCCAAGTTTTGCAGCAGGTGTGGTGTCACTGGTTGCCGTAGCTACGGCGCGACTGCCTTTTCGTGATACGTGGTCCCTCATGGTGATACGGACTTCGAAATTACGGCAGGCTTAAATAGCTTCGTTGTTAAAAATTATAGGCTCTAGGAAATAGGCCATGTACAGAGTTGTGTATATCTGATGTTATATCATAGCACCGGTGGCTCATGCCGGTGTTGGATATGCGGTTATGAACAAAATGAAGAAAGAAAGAAAAAAGAGAGAAAACAGCACGCGTAACTAATACATGCGTTGATCGTGTGTGAGCATACATATATGAGGGCACATAAGCGCAACAACGTTCGAAACACCGTGGAGGAGCTTCGAACGTTGCCGCAGTGCCGTGGAAAAAAACACCGTGGAAGTGTTTCCACGGCACTGCGACTGGAAGAGCACTAGCGGTTTCACACTGCGATATCAGCTTTAAAAATGCCGAATGGAAGGGGGAGGAGAGCATAGTCATATCTGCCGGCTATGTTCCGGTCAAGGCGCGTTCGAGCGAGCTGACGCGCGTTGAACTCCGACGTGCGAGACAGGCGGCATCTGAGGTGCATTTAGGCGGTCGTTCTTCCTGCAACATTCTCGCATATGAACGCAAGCGATCGAGCTCAAAAAGAGGACATTCCCTCGGCATCTGACAGAGATGCCGAGGGAATGTTATCTACAGATAAAAGGCTTTGCGTGGATGTCTCTTCTGGGTGTTTTGTTTGTGCAAGAAAGGTGTATAATCGTCCTGGTTGCATTAGTCACTGCAGTGCGGTATGACTGATTCGTGAAAGGATTGCGTGGGTGCCGTGGGGTTGACTAAGAGCTAGTTACAGCTTTCAGCATAGCGCAATTGAGTGGTATTTGTTTTTATACGTTGAAATACAGGTGTTGTGCAGTGGTGCTGCTCTCCTAGAAGCGCCAACGTCGCTGTTGCCGAAAAATTCGTATTTTCCAATTTAGAAATCATGGCTGTCGAAGAACTGTAGGCAAGAGGGTGTTTTAACAAATCAAGAGGGTATTTTAGCAGTGGGGGATTACCGTACGGTAAGCACGCTTACACCGTTCCCTCGCTGGCCGCGCGTGATTATTTTAGTGTGAAATACTTTTATCAGGCGCGTTAATGTACCCACATATCTATTAGCGCAGATATTTCCGACTGAAATCGCCAAATGTGGACTGCGACATCACGGAGTTACCGTACCGATAGCACGGTGAATCATCGCGGCTAAATAACCCTAATCTGTCCTCGACAATGGGATTCCACCCAGCAGCAGCGTTGAAATTCGGACGCCGTACTTCACAATTTGGCCTCTAACAGGTAAGTTCCTTCACGAAGGGGCATGCATTCTTTTCAGACCCCGCAACAAGTCTAAAATCTGTTGGGATGTTAAAGAGTTGCACCGTGCTTCTGAAAGGGTACTTTACTTGCATATCAGCTTTTGAAATATACAGCAGCCGTGATGAATGCTCGCACCAACCTGAGTCATTATCACATCTTTTTTTCTTCTTTCAGTAGGTTTAGATGGCTTCCATTGTTCACAGAAGCTATCGCTGTGGAAACAAAACGGCGTTGGGGAAGGGTGGCCATCTAGACATCGTGCGACGCTGAGCTCAAGTATGTGTTTTCATCATTCGTTGTCTACATACGATAAGTATACGCCGAACAAGGACAAAGCCTTACATGAGAGGGCTCACTTTTGTGTGCTTGATAAGGATTCTTTGTACATGCAACTCCACATCATCAAAGAATATATTGTGTTTTGTTACCGAAAGACTGTAGCAACAACTGCACTTTTCTCTTCAGGGCCGTGACGCGGACAAAATACTCCTTCGTATTTTCGGTACCTCAACGACGTGTTATATTGAAGAGTGTGACAGAAAAGTGGACGACAAATTACGGTACATTTCAGTTTCTGTTGCACATGTCTAGCAGCTTAACGCCATCGTGAGTGTTTTGTATACGAGTTCGTAGTTCCCGATGATGTGACTCGTTTAAAACCCTATTTTGTGTTGCCTTGCTTGCCGCTCTGAAAGCTGCCTTCATAATGCCGGTTATGCCCTTGCTTTGCCATGATCTCAGATAAAGAAAGAAAGAGTGGAGCCGAGAGAGGAACAACCTGATGGTATGCCCTGGATGAGGCCAACGAAAGGGGGAAGGGGTGCTCCCTTTAGACGGCAGTAAACAGCCCAATGGTTCCGGGGGCATAACCACAGCGAATCGCTTTCTAGGCAGGAAACGAATCAGTATTCCATTGTGCGATACTTTTTAGAATGGAATTCCGCAAGGTTGTGGGTCATGCTTGTGTGCTATTTAAGTATTTCAAGAATGTTTTGCTCATGGATGTCAACACCACAATCCGAATATTATGCAACATGTAGTCGAATGCCGTGGGTTACTTATGAACATGTGGTGTTCCCTATGCAATACCTAGACCTGTGCACGGAGTGACGATGACTCCTTTAACGGCTTGAAGAAATTTGATAACCATTGGAGCCACAAGAATCGCGGACACGGAAGTTTCTCATCCATATCTGTTAAAATACGCAGAAGAATCCGCAAGTCCCGTAGGCTGATAGTGATAGACTCACTGCGTCATCCCCTTCCTTTTTTTTTGTCGCCTTTCGTTTTTCTCCTTGTTATTCTTCGTTCTCGCACCTTTCCTCATCATAGTATTCTTGCTTTCCTTCTTCTTCTTCTTCTTCTTCTCCTCCTCGTCGTCCTCCTCTGTAAGTTGGCACATACCAAACGCAGAGGATTGGCCAAGAGTGTTTCGACTTAAAGTACTTTTATATGTGTGGTTTGGCGAAGCACAAAGGCTGCAAATTATGGTAAAATTCTTTTGGTTTCAATGAGAAATTTCATTATTGCTAAACAGACATCCGTGTGACTGTACCCAAAAGTGGGCCCTCCAAAAAAAATCCATGCATATCCACGGAGTGAATGATGATGAGTGGGCGAAGCTCCGAAGGTTCATCGGTAAAAACCGTGAATCTTCCGTGAATCTTGCCCAGTACATCATCAAAGGCGTGACAAACACTGTGTGTCGCCATCTAGCGCTCTCCTATCACACTAGAGCACGCAGCGAGCGCTTCCGCGCCATCTATTGATCAATTCACGTACTAGCTGAGCAGCACCGCAGCGCTCGGACGGACGGACGGACAGACAGACAGACAGGCAGACAGACGGACGGACGGACGGACGGACAGACAGACAGACAAACGGACAGACGGACGGACGGACGGACGGACGAACGGACAGACAGACAGACAGACAGACAGACAGACAGACAGACAGACAGACAGAGTCCCATGATACGCGTTCCCATACATCTGAATGAAGCGAGCACTGCGGCGCCATCACGCCATCTAGTGAGCACTTCATAAAACTACAGGTGGCTACATACTATGTGCGGAGGAGGGAACGACCCACACCCTAAGGAGCTTCGCCCCTAAAAGAATACTCATTTCAATAAATTCCAGGCCTAGCTGGCGAATAATTGGTTGGAAAATTTTCCTTCGCTAGATTTTGAAGCGGCGATAAGATATAAAGATAAGATATAGTGCATATATATATATATATATATATATATATATATATATATATATATATATATATATATATATATATATATATATATATATATGGGGATGGTGCACAAGGCCAGGCGGCTCCACCGTCGCCCCTAGAGTTACTGTATATGCGTCTCTGACAGAACTCGCCGCCATAGAGTTTCCTACTAAAATACTAGAGGGAAAACTGGCGCTGCAATCGTGAAGATGCCATGGGAATGATGGGTATGACATGGATTTGTCTAGTCTTCGTGCCCGCGGTTTCAAACGTTCTGGTGGATTTGTTTATTCCTGTTTTTTAGCGTCAATGACGCGAGTGACATTACTGACATTACCACACTTTTTCATTACGTGACGAAGGCAGCGGCTGTAGTGTACGTTTTACCGCTAGAAATCATCAGACTGTCGCATGGCCCCGCCACGGTGGTCTAGTGGCTATGGTACTCGGCTGCTGATCCGAGGGTCGCGGGATCGAATCCCAGCCGCGGCGGCTGCATTTCGATGGAGGCGAAATGTTGAGGCCCGTGTGCTGTGCGATGTCAGTGCACGTTAAAGAACCCCAGGTGGTCTAAATTTCCGGAGCCCTCCACTACGGCGTCTCTCATAATCAGAACTGGTTTTGGGACGTTAAACCCCACAAAACAACAACAACAGACTGTCGCATGTATACTAAAGTCATTTGCAATGATGAGGTGCCGTGCAGTCTGTTTCGTTGTTGTGTTTGTTGATGGATGGCTACACATATTATTTGCAGTGGTATTTTACCTAACTTTAGAATTATTTGCGCTGCGTCTTGTGAACCTTATCGATGCGATTTTGCTGTCTTTTTCTTTCTTTTGTGTCAGGTGCGACAGAATCTGTAAGCGTAGGGTCGCTTTCACGGCTGACATACATCCCTCGTGACAAGGCTGTCCGTATATCTTGTACTACGCCATTTCTATTCCGCTGTCTGATTAGTTCAACGCTGACCGATTGCGCCAAGCAGGCGCACAGTTATCGTGGGTGGTAAACGCCCAGTTGGCGATAAGACATGCCTGCGGACCGACGCTCAAAAAGTCAGCTCAAATCGAAGCTCAGACGCAGTTTCTGACGGAGTTTAACGGCACGGTTGCGTATTTAACATCACGTTTTCGCACAAACCTAACCACCATACGACGGGCGACACTGCACTTCTGCTACGGCCTCGCGCAGCAGCTTGACCCATATAGTTTGTAAAAAGGCAGTGGAGCACTTGCACTGCACTTAAAGAAGCGAGCGAAAGCACGTTTGTTAGATTTAGA
Source organism: Hyalomma asiaticum (assembly GCA_013339685.2). Taxonomy (NCBI): domain Eukaryota; kingdom Metazoa; phylum Arthropoda; class Arachnida; order Ixodida; family Ixodidae; genus Hyalomma; species Hyalomma asiaticum. Next base: position 142,733,510 of record CM023481.1, on the reverse strand, counting down.
AGACGCACCTACCTTTTACATACTTGAAGACGTTAGCACGTCACTTACAAGAGCAAAAATTTCTATTTTAAGTTCGAACACAACTATATCTTGAACTTAAATATTCACGGACGCCGCTAAATCTGGCACAAGTAGAGGAGGCAAAACTGCCATATCGCACAATATTGCTAAATTTCTGAGCGTTCAGTATTTTTATAACCGCGAAAAAGCAACTAGTGCATGCGCACGCACATAGTTATTCCTAAATCTTCCGTTTTAGTGCACTATTTTGTCGTAAACGACTTATTTTTTTGAAGTGGCAAAGCCATATGAAGCCAAAAGAATGAAGACTAGGCAAATCCATGTCATACCCATCATTCCCATGCTGGCTCAACCGCCTTGTTTGAAACTCCCGTAGACACTAGCGCCAGTTTTCCCTCTAGTATTTTAGTAGGAAACTCTATGCTCGCCGCTCGCGCCCCCCATTCGCCTAGAGCGCTCACGTGCGCAAAATGCGTCCTTTTTAGGGAAAGCCAACTTCACGGCAGCGCGTGCGCTGACGCCCGCCACGCCACCATGGCCGCTACCCTCCGCCGCGCCACCGCTGTCCGATGTTCGACCGTGGCCTCGGCAATCGGCGACGACAGCTGCCGATCGCGGAGGCCATGTTTCGACGTTCAGGCATAGCTCATTTGGCTCAGCTGCGATCTAATAACGTTTGCTGTGGCAGCGTTATGTGTGGTTTAATTTTGCTGGAAACTTCTCTCAAAAGTGTGCCAAAAAAAAAAAAAGGAAGTGCCACTCGAAGCAAAATACATTGTATGTGCTGCTGATAACACTGTGGAAGAGAACTGGGTGTCATTCAAAAATAAGATTAATTCACTTATAGATTGCTATGTTCCTTTGCGAACTGTTCGAACGGCGTTCCGCTCTCCGTGGTTCACATCAGAACTTCTGCGCTTACATAATAAAAAAAAGCGACTTTACCGCAGCGCTTCATCATCTGATACCACGGAGAGATGGGCGGCTTATCACTGCGCAACACTGGAATACAAAAAAGCTTATGCAGTTGCTAAACATAGTTTCTTTAGCGATACACTTCCTTCTCTTCTACAGTCCAACCCTCGTAAGTTTTGGTGTATTATAAATGGTCCGAAAAATAAGAACATCGATCTTTGTGACGAACTTGGTTTGGCGATTGCAAGTGAGAGGTGCTGCGAAGCTTTGCAAGAGGTATTAATAAACGCATTTTCTGCTGACAACTGCAATCATTTACCGATTCTAGCCAATCCTGGATATCCCCAAATGGAACCAATCATCATTGACCAATTAGGACTTTTTCACCTCATACTTAAAATGAAAGCATCAGCACCTGGCATAGATGGAATCGCTCCCCAATTTCTCAAACAAACTGCCATGTATTGTTCAGTCATTTTTTCTCAGCTCTTTTCACAGTCATTACAAGATGCCTCGTTGCCCAGTGACTGGAAGGCGGGGAAGGTGGTTCCTGTGCCTAAACCAGGTGACTCATCTCATCCTTCTAATTACAGGCCCATTACTTTGACTAGTATTCCATGTAAGCTTCTCGAACACATCATCTATTCTAACTTAATTCTATTTCTCGAAGAAAATAACTTCTTTCATAACAGTCAGCATGGTTTTAGGAAACATTATTCATGCGAAACCCAACTACTTCTCTTCACCAACGACTTATTTTCAGCATCTGACACCGGCTCCATTATCAATTGTATCTTCCTTGATTTCAAAAAAGCATTTGAAACCGTTTCTCACCGTTTACTCCTACTAAAACTAAGCATGCTAAATATTGACTCTAACATATTACGATGGATTGAATGCTTCTTGTCTAACAGAACCCAACATGTAACAGCTAACGGTCATAACTCACGCAATTGTTCCGTAACATCTGGTGTGCCGCAAGGTTCTGTCCTTGGACCCTTACTCTTTCTAATTTATATTAATGACCTTCCATCCAGCATTACATCAACAATCAGGCTATTTGCCGACGATTGTGTCATCTACCGCATAATAACTAACCCGCATGATTCATCTCTACTTCAATCCGATCTTGACAACCGTACCTCTTGGTGCTCACTCTGGTCAATGAAGCTGAATACTAACAAGTGTAAAATAATGAGGATCTCTCGAGGAAGTACTGACTGCCCTAGCCCTGTTTATTCAATTACTAATTTCCAGTTGTAATCTGTCAATACTTACAAATATCTAGGTGTTCACATAGACAACAATTTAACATGGCATAATCATATCAATTATGTGATTAACAATGCTAACCGCACTCTCGGCTTCTTGCGCCGTAACTTTTCATTAGCGCCTGTTTCCTTAAAACTTCTTCTATACAAAACACTAGTCAGATCGAAACTCGAGTATGCCTCATCAATCTGGGACCCTCATTCTTGTTTACTTGCTAATTCACTAGAAGCCATCCAAAATCGCGCAGCTCGTTTCATTGTCGCTAATTACTCCCGTACTGCTAGCATCTCATCAATAAAAACTTCTTTAGATCTTCATACTCTTTCCAACAGGAGGAAGCAGGCCCGCCTATGCCTCTTCCACAAAATCTTTTTCACGAATCCTGAAATAAAACGCACATTATTCTCGCCACCTGCTTATGTTTCATCTCGCATCGACCATAACTTCAAAGTTCATGTGCCATTCTGCCATACCAACATGTACTTCCATTCCTACGTGCCGAAGACTTCATCCGAATGGAACCACCTTCCTGCCTCCATCGCCAGCAACCCTGATCATGCATCATTCAAGACTGCCATCTCTAACTTGTAACACCACTCCTCTCTGTAACGCCGCAAATGGCATTGAGAGTATTTAAATAAATAAATAAATAAATAAATAAATAAATAAATAAATAAATAAATTGTCGTGGTCTGTCGTCGGAATCGACCCAGCGGGTTATGTCGGCAGCTCGATGCGACCCAATATTTATTTCAGCTTAGCAGTACGTTCTAGCAATTATAACTCTCATTAGTAATATTTTTGTGATAGTGAAATCGTAAACGTTCAGGATAAGTAGGACTTCACGCCTGCTTGGTAACAGCTGGCTAGCCGGTGACAAAAATCCCACTGCAAAGAACAAAAACGTGCACGTTTGAAAATGCATAAGGATTCACCTTGTATAGATCTAGCACAGACTGCTACGCAGCATAAAATTTTGTAAGCCGTATCCAGTTTCCATTACGCTAGATATACCTATAGATCTGCGAAGATTCTCCGTGAAGGTAATCGTTTTACTTGTGTTATCTGCGCTAATCGTTTTTCAGTGTACCTATTTTATATTTTAAAGCCTTGCGTCAAGTACGACGTGAAACGAGAGATTTGTTCAGCTTATACATTTTGTCCAGAATAGGGTTTCCATTTGATATTTACAAAAAAAACGCTTCTGCCGATAGTGAGGGCCATCGAACAGTTTATAACCACTTATGTCTAAATTGGTAAATTGATTGTTTGTTGAATCACCTTTCTTTTTCATTTTTGGAAGCGAAAGTCTTTCGGCCAGCGACGCGGAATGAACGAGCGAGAAAGCGCACGCCTCTGCTCAACCGCGCCGTCTCCTACATTCGAGAGGAGCGGCTTTCCTGCCTAACGCGAATGGACGGGCAAGATGGCGGACCTATGCGCAACTCTGCTCCCGTAGGGAGTGTTGGGACGCGTGTACGCGCGCTAGAAGCGGACACAACCGCGCGGCGTGAATCCCAAACATCAACTGACTTTATTCGGTTTCTCTCTGGTGGTTCCGGAGAGCAGCGGAGGGTGGCGCTGCCTGGCGGCTTGGCTTGGCTTGGCTGCCGCCACAGCACTCCCCCCTTAGTGAGTTGCCGAACGGAGTTAAAGGTCCAGGCGAGTGGGTGCTCTTGATAGCCGTCCGCTGTGCGTCAGCCGGGAGCTAGGGCACCTCGTGGGCTTGGGCTGGCATTGAAGCTGGGGGTCCTGGCGATGATTCCCTTAGCGGAGGCAACACGGCATCGTCACGGTCCATGTGTGCTGGCTTGATGCGGTCCAGCGACACAACCTCCTCATGACCGCTTCTCTTGATGGTGAACTGTTTGTTGCCACGGCGGAGGACTTTAAACGGCCCATCGTAGGGTGGCTGAAGAGGTCGCCGAACCGCGTCGTGCCGTACAAACATATATGGGCACGATGTGAGCTGCGGGTCGACGTGCACCACCCGCGACCCTGGGGGCCGTGGAGGTACCGCGCGCAGTTTCCTCATGACGTTGCATAGGCGAAGTGCATAGTCACTGCAAGCTATGGATGCCTCCTCTGAGCCGCGCGCAAAGAACTCTCCCGACAGCCTGAGTGTCGTGCCGTAGACCAACTCAGCGGCGCTGCAGCCAATGTCCTCTTTCAAGGTGGACCTTATACCCAAAAGAACGAGTGGGAGGGCCTCCACCCAGTTGTGTTCCTCGGTTGCCGTGAGCGCAGCCTTCAGCTGGCGGTGAAAGCGCTGTACCATGCCATTGCTCATGGGGTGGTACGCCGTCGTACGTATGCGTGAGGTGCCCATGAGTTGACTGATGGTAGTGAAAAGGGCTGATTCGAACTGTCGGCCGCGGTCTGTTGTTATCGTGGAGGGCACCCCGAAACGGGCTACAGTGGTACAGGAAAGCACCCGCAACCGTCTCGGCAGTGATGTCCGCGATAGGGATGGCCTCCGCCCAGCGGGTGAACCTGTCGACACAGGTCAGCAGGTAAGCCTTTCCGTGGCAGGGTGGCAGTGGGCCGACGATGTCCAGGTGGACATGATCAAAGCGAGAATCCGGAGTGGGGAGTGTTCCCAGTGCTGTCGAGGTATGGCGTTGTATCTTAGAGCACTGGCAAGCTACACATTCACGTGCCCAGCGTCGGACGTCCCGATTTACGCCTGACCAGACAAATCTTGCCGTCACCAGTCTTTGGGTGGCTCTCCCCGGATGAGACAGTCTGTGCAAGGACTCGAACACATGGCGACGGAGGCTTGCAGGCACGAACGGGCGAGTTCTACTGACACTTGTGTCACAGCAAACCTTGTCCTCGGATCCGGGAATTGGGATCCACTCAAGATTCAGGGCAGTGGTCGCGGTCAACAGGTGTTTCAGTTCGTCATCTTCACGTTGAGCGGCTGCCAAAGCGGGAAAATCAACCTGTAGTGTGGGCATGATGGCGTTGACAGGATTCCGAGAGAGGGCGTCCGCTAATTGTCGCCGCCTTTGACGTGGCGGATGTCAGTCGTGAACTCTGATATATAGGACATTTGGCGCCGTTCACGTGCTGTGTGCGTTCCCCCGTCGGAGCTTAGCGAGCGCAGTGCGTAAGTAAGCGGCTTGTGGTCGGTGAGGACGAAAAACTCTACACGTTCCAGGAAATGGCGAAAATGTCGTATGGCAGCGTACACTGCCAGCAGTTCTCTCCCGAGGGTACTGTAGCGGCGCTCGGTAGGCGTTAGCTTCCTCGAAAAGAAGGAAATCGGGCGCCAGATTCCCCCAACGAGTTGCTGTAATACAGCCCCAACGGCTGTACCGGAGGCATCCACCATTACACTCTGCGGGACACCGGACCTGGGGTATTCAAGCAGTGCGGCGTTTGCCAAGGCGTCCTTGACCTCGCAGAAGGCTTCTTTTGCTTCTTGAGACCAGGAGAGGGTGTCTGACCCATTTCGTGAAGTGGCCAGCAGATCGTGGAGAGGTTGAAGGATCTGGGCGCAGCGGGAAATGAAACGGCGGTAGAAGTTTACCAAACCCAGAAATTCCCGAAGCTGGCGCTTGCCGGTCGGCTGCGGAAATCCTTGCACGGCTTCAACCTTGTTGGGTTGAGGAAGAACTCCTGAGGCAGAGATGACGTGTCCAAGAAACGAGAGCTGTCGCACGCCGAGCTCGCATTTGGCCATGTTCACGACCACGCCATGCTCCACTAAGCGCTGGAAGACGATGCGCAGATGATTCACGTGCTCTTCCGGAGTGCTGCTGGCGACTAGCAAGTCGTCAAGATAGGCGTGGCAGAAGTTGAGACCGCGTATAACACCGTCCCTGAACCGCTGGAATGTCTGACCCGCGTTTCGGAGTCCGAATGGCATTCGGAGAAATTCGAAAAGTCCGAAAGGCGTTGCGATGGCGGTCTTCGGGACGTCCTCCGGGGCAACGGGAATCTGATGGTATGCCCGCACCAGGTCGATCTTCGAGAAGATAGTGGCACCGTGAAGCCTCGTCGTGACATCATGTATGTGCGGTACCGGGTACCTGTCTGGGGTCGTTACCCGGTTCAGCGCCCTGTAGTCCCCGCATGGTCGCCAGTCTCCCGGTGTTGACTTGGGCGCCATATGGAGAGGAGATGCCCAGGCGCTCGACGAGGGTCTGATGATCCCTAGTTCCAGCATGTGCTCAAATTCTTGCCGGGCGACCTTCAACTTCTCCGGAGACAAACGGCGAGGCCGCGCGTGCACGGGTGGGCCGCTGGTGGCGATGTAGTGGCGTACCTCGTGCTTCGCCGCGGCGCTGGCTGGCGGCTGCCTCGTCAACTCGGGAAACTCGTGCAGAATGCGAGTAAAACGTTCTGCACCGGACGGCCCGAGCAGAGTGGGGCTCAGCGGAGGGTGTCTCGAGGGATCGCCTTGCACAGTTGCCTGCGACATGGGATCGTGAAGGCGCCGGTTGCGCACATCGACGAGAAGGCCGAAATGCCGAAGAAAGTCCGCACCCAAGATGGCGAACTTCACTGCTGCCACGATGAAAATCCACCGGAACGTTCTGTTCAAACCTAAATTGAGTTGCAGCGAGCGATGTCCGTAGGTGGCGATGGTTGTGTTGTTGACTGCCTGAAGGGGGGGCGCGCTGGGGACACGGCAATGGGTGGACCCAACCGGCAACACGCTCACCTCAGCGCCGGTGTCCACGAGGAATCGAAGGCCACTGTCGCGGTCGGTGAGGAAAAACACTGATGGACGACGTTCGGGGCCATCTGGGACACTGGTCGTCCTCAGTGCCGGCCGCTCTCGTTTCCCGCATGGTCGCAAGGAGGGATGCATTTGCGAGCAGCGTTGCCATACCTCCTGTGATACCAGCAGGTTTTCTGTTGCGCTGCTGGACGCTGGCGCTCCTCGGGAGTACTGCGGGCCTGCATCGCTGCGACGGTATCGGCGAGGCGGGATATCTGCTCCCGGATGTCATGCAGTGCGGTCGTAGGCGCGCGGCCGGCGATGTCTGGCTGTAGCGCCGCGACGGACGGCGGAGCGACCGCCAGCACAGAGTCCGCGAGCTCGGCGAGTTCAGAGAGGCGTTTGTCGACAGCCGAGGCGAGGATCATGCGCACGTTGACCGGGAGTCGCTGTAGGAACAGCTCGCGAAGCAGTCTGCTGTCGGCATCGGTGGTGGTTGCGTCGGCCGTGTGCAACAGCTGCCTCATGTGGCGCAACAATTGGCTGGGCGTCCGGTCCCCGAGCTCGGTGTCGTACAGTAGCTGCTGCAGTCGCTGAGGCTCCGACGGCGTGAGGCGGCTGATGAGGAGCTGTTTCAGCGTTGTGCACGCGTTCTCTGCAGGTGGAGCGACCAGCAGATCGCGTATTTCGCTCGCTATTGCCGGTGGGAGGCTAGCGACCACGTGGTGGTACTTTGTTAGCTCAGCGGTAATACGACGAGCGGTGAATTGGGACTCCACCTGCAGGAACCACAGCTGCGGGTCCGCTGTCCAAAACGGCGGGAGCCTGATGTCGACGGCGGAGATGGCCAGTGCGTCAGAGGTGGTCTCCATGGCGTCGATCGCTTGAAAAAAAAGGCGGTAAGCCTCGTCCGGGTCACCACTGTTGAGACGCGTGTACGCGCGGTAGAAGCGGACACAACCGCGCGGCGTGAATCCCAAACATCAACTGACTTTATTCGGGTTCTCTCTGGTGGTTCCGGAGAGCAGCGGAGGGTGGCGCTGCCTGGCGGCTTGGCTTGGCTTGGCTGCCGCCACAGGAGCATATACAGTAACTCTATAGTCGCCCCCTGCGTTCAGCGCCAATGCGGGCGCTCCTCCGTCGTTGGGGTATGGTGGCTAGAAGGCCCATAGTTGGGGTGATAAGGTTCCCTCCCGCACCGCGTGCGCGCCTGCCTGTGCAGGGGTGGCGTCGTCTGCGTGTGTTCCGCCGCAGCTTCTTACTGGTTTTAAGACTGTAGAAGGTTTGAAAATTTTCTTTCGTAGGGCGAATATTGCTAAAGGAAAACTTTTATACGAAGCAGGCCATGGGCATCAAGTTAAAGAGTGTGTCTGCGGACGGAAGCGTGGTGACCGGCCGATGTGTCTCTCAAACGCGGGAGACAAAATACTCCAAAAGTTCGAAGGTTCCAGGCTGGAAGGCAAAAGTGATTTTTATTGTAATCCTCGTTAATTTGTAATTATTTGTTATCGGTATGTATACACTATTATCAACATATTAGTCCCATAAAAGGCTCCACAATAAAGCACTGAAGGTCTGTAGCTGTATTCATCACGTGTGAGCATAGTGCTTGTGTTCGCGTGTTGGAAAGAGAAGCTGTGAAGCCACGAACTGCAAGACCTGATCTGTTTATTTCCGTTAATCGTACTTATACAAAGCGAGAAAACGCGGGGCCTGTGCCAGGAAGAGTCGACAGCATACGCGTCCATGTATTTATTTCTAAATAATGAAGACTGAACTAAGCAATACGGTTCTAACTGGTTTTGAAAGATTCTGTTAGAAACCAAAAAGAAAGAGAAATACGACTGGAAAGAAAACAGCAGGACGCCTTTCAGTGGCTTTTTCTATCCGGTGGCTCAACCACTTCGTGCAGCGTCTGTCCGTTTTTAACGAGCTTTCCTTCTTCTTCTTTTTTTTTCTTTTTTTATTATTATTTTTTTTGCAAGAGGCACTCTAGTAAATTGACGGCGATCCTTGTTACTGATCGGTGTACCAACGAAAGACCAAACCATTCAAATGCGTGATGGGGCTCTAGGGCAAAAAAAAAAAAAGAGAGAGAGAGAGAGGGAAAGGGCAGCAGCGCGGGCCGTGAACGAAATGTACGGAGCGCCTTAGTCCACACGGCTATGCGTGTCGCAGCCTGGTATCCCACACATGCGGCTTGTTAAAAACAGCGCGAGCCATTGCAAATTGACAACATATGCCGTCTGCTAGTAGAAGAGCGTTGCCGGAACGCGCGCACAAACTCCCTCCCATTGACAACCCACGTTCCACGTACTCCACGCAAAATGCCGGGGGACAGAATGCCCGTTACATTGCAAACTAGCAACACATGTCGTCTGCTGAGTAGAGAGCGTCGACGGAACGCGCGCGCAAGCGACCGCGCTTCTCCTGCAGCATTGAGCTTTCTGGAAGCTATAAATATTTGTCCCTGGTGATCTGATATAAGTATTGTTACAGCCGAGGACACAACAAATCTTGTTACTGAACACCAAGCCGTATTAGGACGACCTTTGGAAGAAAGAAAAAGGCAGGAAAACGCGAATAACTCGGTTCTAAAGCGACCGCCAGCCCTGCGACCGGAGCTTCTGTCACCCCAAGGACGAGCGCGCCGCCTCGATGGCGCTCGCGTCGGCGGAGAGTTACAAGTGCATGCACCATCCCCTATGGGTGGCCGGTGAATGGTTCTCCAGCGCGAGCAGTCGGTATTTTTCAATCAAGAAACTCGCTAGAAGACGCTGCCTGCGTCAAGCTTGTCTCTCGCGGGTGAGAGCGCGTTCTCCTTCTTTGCGAGCTGGTAGAGCGTTGATCGAAGAAAGAGCGTTTCCATAGTCAACGCGAGCCTTTCGCTCTCTCTCTCTCTGTCTCTCTCTCTCACAAGACAGCAGATGGAAGAGTGAGAGAGCTCGCACTCCGGGAGGCACGCGCCGAGGGCGAGCGCGAGCCTCCCGGCGGCGCGAGGTGGCTACATACATACTACTACTACAGAGGAGGGAACGACCCACACCCTAAGGAGCTTCGCCCCTAAAATAGTTCACAAAAGGGTCCGAACAGGCGTTTTTCCCGAACTCGCAAAGTGCAGCCGTTGTTAAACGCTTGCGTAATTGTACATAGGTTGTCATATATATTGCATTTGGTTTTGCTTTAAGCATGTATTGGCATGCACATGTTTGTATTACAGCGCTCGGGGCTTTTTCCCGACTTGCCCCGCGACTGGTATATAGGTGTTCTCTGACTGGTACCTGTTCGCGTTCCCAGCGTTCCTTCTTCGTGCGTTGCTCGTACGGTCACGTTTATGAGTGACAAGCTTGCGTTGAAATAGAAGGTGAGTAAATTTCAGCGGTATTTTTATTGCTTTTTTCGCTCAATGCAATGTGCAATTTGGTGACGGGGTACTGAGACGTAAATCGCTATTCCTAATGCCTTTTCATATGCACATGCCGTTGTTTTCTCATGTTACCGGCGGACACGTGCGAAACGTCTTTAGATACGGCGTCCGAGCAGCGATTCAGTTAGCCGTAATTTTTAGTAAGTAATCCACCGTTGTCGGGAAAAGCGATGTGCGATATAAAATTAGTTCAACGGACGATCTTCCATTCGCGCCATGCATGTGTATGCGGTGCGGAATGCATCGGCTACGCGTGATGTCATCGCACCCGTACACAATTTTTAAACAGTATCAGGTAAGTGTTGACTCCCTTGACCACGGGATATGGTAGCGACTAATATAGGCGAGAATTAAGTAATGAGATTTGATCTACGATGCGCAAGCGTTGAAAACGCGTGTGCACTCGTGTGCGATGCGTGCTCGATGTCGGTCACGCTACATGGAGGTGAATGCACCCTGTCTTCATTATCTGTGGATCGTACGCTTATAGTGACGCCAATGTGAAGCTGATCCTCGTATCGCCGATCTCGTCCTTCTCGCCGAAGTAGGAACTACCGTACCGTGGTGTCAACGCTCGCACAACAAATTGCAAGGGTGCGCCGCAGTGCCGGCATTTATCGAGGGGGTGGTCAAAGAGTTATCGGTGAATTTCGCAGTTTGCAGCTATATTTTGACCGTGAGCTAAAGGAAGTAATGTAATAAAATTAACATTAGTAGCAGAAAATTGACGCCCTCTCGACAAAGTGTGGTCTGACGTGAACGAAGCGCATGCCGGCACAAATGCCTGCAGGTCGCTAAATGCTTGTGGATAACTTTAAAAAGTGTGCAGGCGATAAAAACAAAACCAGTATTTGCCCATCTCAAGCCACCTTTTAACTGTTTCATGCTGAGAAGTGTAACCCTTCTCTTATTTCAGTTGAAGTGCAGTCCATGCAACCATTTGAACTGTTGCTGTTGGTGCACCTTGGCTTTTATTTTTAATACCGGCTCCGGTTTTCAGGTTTACATTGAGCCTGGAGCCATCTTCCAAAGGCTGCAAGAGGTGATATTAAAGTCTATGACGCGGTCATTTTTATGTCTATGGCATCGTTTGCCGAGAGAAGAGGGAATGATTTCTGGCTAACTTTGAGAATTAATTGTAAATTCCAGGCCGCGTGCTGGCGTTTGACTCGCGTGTTCTCAGGGCCCTCGACTACCGATCGGCAAGCGCTTTCTGACCATGCTGAAAAAGTGTTGCAGGGCCCCTTTAAGTGGGTCATTTGTTGTTGTTTTTCTTCATATTTTGTGTCATGTTTTCTTTCATATGGGTGAGGTTCCCACATAAATGTGGAAGCTACCCCTAGTAATAAACTGGTAGTGGAAAATAATGAAACAGTGTAACACTCTGCTCCATCAACTCTTGTTTCCTTCATGTCAGTACATGTGCTGTTATCCTCGTGACCATGCATAACGAACTAGCATTTCAGAAAATATTCTGTGCATTTTGTTGAAGGAATATTGAAAGCAAGTGCCTGAGCACTTGCTTTCAACATTCAACTTAAAAGAAAAATTGGGCTCACAGTATATTGTGTACCTGTACTTCATAGGTGCAACACACACATGGTTGTTCAGTACTACTGATGCTGTTGTTGCGGACTCTACAAAAAGATGGCTGATGTTTGCAGCTGACGAGGAAGGTGGAAGCACACAAAGCCAGCGTGCCGCCATGAGTAAGGAATATGCTCAAGGGACACTGTGTAATCTCGAGGAGGAGGAATGGACCAATGGTGTATTGCATGGTGTAAATAAACATGAATTATTAAAAATATTTGCCTTGTGACTTATCTGGGTGCAGTGTTGTACACGTTCCTCCAAAACAGGAACGAAAGCTCGTTCCTCGTTCCTTCCCAATTTTGTAACTAGTTCCCGTTACAAGTTCCTTTAATCAGAAAGGAACGCGTTCCAGTTACATTTCCGAAATTGGAACGTGTCGTTACATTTACGTTACATTTGATTTTTAAGATTCAAAATAGTGTCGGAAAATTGTGAGCTGAAATTAAGTGACTTAAGCACTTTAAATTCACTTCGAGCTACGTACATTGCGCGAACTTGAACCTTACCGGCAGCAGATTATCTGGAGATTAAAAATATGAAAAGAAATGCTTCTAGACATATTTTTAGGAAGCACCGAAAGTAGTCACGACATGTTCACAGCGACATTGACTCTAGTCTATTACAAGTGCAACACATAATGGGTCTTCCAATGAGCAGTCAGAATAGTGCGCCTCAGATGTGCAAATAGAAAGTCGCTCACATTCATCAATGCACGTGAGTAGCAAGCCCGCATTAAACACTAAAAGCTATAAATACTGTAGACCTGTCGATTTACATTGGCATATAATAGCTTGTGTCTCACCCTCGTCTATAAATACTGGAACAAGATTTCCCGATATGTCGTCATCATTTCCTGCCCCAAACTTCTTCCCTCAATATTTGTAGCCTTTTTAGTGGTTTAGTAGTCTAATTGACAGTTCTGAATGTATTATTTGCTTAGTTCTCACAATTTTAAAGCATTTGTGATACGGTTCTTTCGCTCTTATTTATGGTGGTGCTCAGTGTGTGTCGGTGTGAAGAATTCACACTGCATGATCAGCTGATGAGCTTACCGACGACTTATACAACGTGGGAATATTTTTTTTTCTTATGGCATCCTAAGGAGTACGCTTTGTCTGTTCAATTTGTACAGCAGCCCCACACTCATGCAATGGCGAAATGACATTGAAATGTGGGAAATAAATAAATAAATAAATAAATAAATCGCGTGCATCATTTCATCGGACACCAAGCAATAAATGATGTCTGCAAGCAAAAATGACGTATGTCACGTATTCAAGGTTCGCAGCAGCACAACAGCACAACCCAAGTAGCAAATACCTGCACACCTGCTACTGAGCGTGGATCTAGTCCTATGAGATCAAGACATAGTAGAAATACCTAATGTGAACAAGAAAGTAACAAATGGACCGATTTACACTTAGAACACAAAGCTGTCTTTTCGTTATGCGAATAGGAAAGAACATTAAATAAACCATACCTGCACGTGCTTCTTTAAGTTTCTCGCCGATCTTTTCGACACTCCACTTGTATTGTTTGATGGAGCACAAGTCATACATTGGGCTAAACACAGGCGTGCGATGGTGTATTAAGTCGGTTGAAACATAGGGGGTAGCCATGGCCAGGGAGCAATCTATAATTCCACATCAGCACTCATTGCAACAGAATCTATATGGCACAGGAGGCAAGGTGGTGTTCCGTGATTTTCGAATGCCAAGTGAAAGATCTCTACAGTGTGTTCAGCCTTCAGAACGACCCTTCCTTGCTGTTCAGACTGGCTCAAATAAAGCGAAAGACTGCTATCCCCACGTCGTTGGTGTCGTCGCGCGCGCTTTCCTGCGCCCCTGCTGGCGCCTGAGAGTTGTCTCGCCATAACTACGGCCCTTTCGTCGACTCCTTTCGTCACAGCAGGAGAGCCAAGCTTTCCAGTTTTCGGCGGACGTTGTCGCCCCATCAGCAGAGGCCGGCCGCGTGTCGAGTACGCCGCGTTGGAACGGTCGCTTCCTACACGACTTTCGGAGAATCCTACAATTCCCCACTCAAGCAAGCCGGTAGCGTCCGTGGAAACACCAGCCGATGTCTTCTCAGCGATCTTCAGTTGGACGTCTGACAAGAGACCGCGCCGCCCTTTTGTTAGCAGGTCCCAGCCGACTCGGTCGTGTTGGCTGGCCCTGTTCTCCAAACTCTCGTGGTTTTCGTTTCCGGCTGCTAAGTGTCGCTAGCCCGCACACAGCTACGTTGATCGCTGCCTGCCTGCTAGCCACGTCACGCTATCTTGATTGATTTGTGGGGTTTAACGTCCCGAAACCAGCTCTGATTATGAGAGACGCCGTAGTGAAGGTCTCCGGAAATTTCGACCACCTGGGGTTCTTTAACGTGCACTTACATCGCACAGCACACGGGCCTCAACATTTCACCTCCATCGAAATGCAGCCGCCGCGGCCGGGATTCGATCCCGCGACCTTCGGATCAGCAGCCGAGTGCCATAACCACTAGACCACCGTGGCGGGGCGACACGTTATCTTGACTTCACAACAGGGTGCAACTATAGCCTCCGTTGTGTAACATTTGCCGCTGCTCGTCTGCTTTGCCGAGCGGTCTCCCGCGTAAGGAATGCCATTGACGCCGAGGCCCACACGTGTGAGCTGTAACCGCATTCTCAGAACTTATGCACTGAGCAAAGCGCGCGTAGAGCTATAGTTCGAAGGGAGCCTTGGCGGCGGGATCTGAAGGGACAAAAGGAATTTCGCGGCTGGCCGTGGTACGGCCGGCGTTGCCGTAGACAGCCGGAAACTTTTCGTCCAGCCAGAGGGTGCGGCCACCGTAAGGGAGTAACGAAATACACATGTGGTGTGCCTACACTGGCGAAAGAGAAGCTTCGCCCTCGTCGAAGCCTCGAGGAGGAAGAGTAAAGGAATGGCGTTTTGCGCGTGGTTTTCTTATGAGCGAAGGAGACTAATAACAGGGAAGCGGGGACTCGAGGCTCGACCTCGGTGGTTGCAGCCCGGCCAATCCGCTTTGCATGTGGAACGCCTGTGGAACGTTTACAGAAGGAACGTCGTTCCCTCTGCCGTTACTTTTAAATGTAACGCGTTACCGTTAGTTCCACCAACCTGTAAAGTAACGATGGCGTTCCTTCGTTCCTCCAAAAAGGAACTAGTTCCAGGAACGGCGTTCCGTACAACACTGTCTGGGTGGGACTGACCAAAACCTAGCAAAACGCTGGGCATGAAATTGACCAAGATGAATAACTAAATAAAAGTGCTAGAAATTGCATTGAACAGAATGCTTGGACCCCATATCGATGACAGGCTTAATAGCTTTATACGGTATTCCATAAAAAAAACTACAACTAATTTAGCTGGGCATGAAATTGTTGCCAAAATAAAAAAGTAAAATAAAAGTACTAGAAATTGCATTGGCCAAAATGCTTGGCCCCCATATACAGAACATGCTTGGCAATTGCATGGAATTCCACTGCAGTTCCAATTTTGGCAGGAGGTGTTTCCAATCATTTTCCAAGCATAGGCTTCCTATGCTTAGCCAGTGGTATCTTGTCACGTTTCCCAAGCACATTCCTCACTTGGCCTCCAGTGACTTTCCAATCATGGACAGCTTGGCCACTGATGCTTTGCCATGCTTGGTCCTAGCAAATTTTGCTGGTAGGGGAGAAGTCGGATTGGATAGCAGCAATGGATAAGAAACCGGCGTTGAGCAACTACAGAAAAGGGAAAGACGAAATCAAGAGAAAAATTTTACGATAATTCAGAGGGAAGCGCTTTACTGTTTGAAGCAAGGTCAGGTTGCCTGAGAACCCGAAGTTACAGAGTGAAATTCAGTAAAGAAGGGGATACATGTAATTATGTGCCGTGGAAAAGCTAGGGAAACGGCAGACCATATCTTGATTGAATGTATACAGATGTCCACCCAGGTGTAGCTGTGGACACTACCCTGCAGGAGGCCATGGGTTTCAGGGATAGCACGGGAAAACTGAATATTTCGGCGATAGAGACAAGTAAAATGCGCTTAGAGTATTGGTGGCGCAAATGTATGGAGCAAACGGAAACGCAAGATAGTTCGGGTAAGGTTGTTACACTTTTAGCACGGTAACCTTTAGTTTATCTTATAGGTACACAAAAATGTGAAAATATGTTCCTTTACTACAGGGTAAAGGGCTTTAACCTGTATTAAAAGGGCACATTTTCACATTTTTGTGTACCTATAAAATAAACTAAAGGTTACCGTGCAAGAGTATACTTCACAGCGGAACGATAATAGATAAAATAGGTAGGCGAGGAGAAAATTTAGTCGTGAAAATATGTGTGACTCGGGAAAACTAACGTTTGTAGAGGAAAAAATAAAGGTAGATCTTGGTGGCCCGCGGGCTACCACCCCGCTATAAAGGGGACGCTCCAAACATCCATCCATCCATCCACGTCCAGATTTGCTTAGAGCGATGTTATGGCGATGTCTAGCGACTACATGAAGAGGCTCGACGACGTTGCGCGGAAGAGGTACAAGCAGAAACTGCAGTGGCGAGGAGAAGAGTTGCCTGATCCTCTGGATATACGGAAGTTGTAGCCTGAAATGCAGCTACGTAATGAATTGAAAAACGATCTGTGTAACTGCATGTCAGCCGATGTTGGTGAGCAAGCTACGTTAACTGCAGAATTCTTGCGAAAGGTAAGCAAGAGGGCTCAGTTTTGTGACAAAAGCCGGTTAAACAGCAACAAAATGTTTAAAGGCAACAAGCAGAAAACAAGTCGTGTCTGATAGAGCACGCCTAGTTTTCTTAAAATCACAGCTTAAACCAGTGGCTAACTTTACTACGACAACGTCAGTAAGGAAGTCGTAGTAATAAGCATCAGTTTTCACATAAGTAGGGGCGAAGTTGTGTAAGGAACGCCTCGTACATCACATAAATGCGTAACTTCTGCTTTGTCACACGTGTTCTAAGCTGCCTAGAACGGGCTAGCTGGCACACTGAAAAGTTTGGTCTAGGCACACATCACGATAAAACGTCTATTTCTGCGCCTTTGTCGCACAGAGTGCTTTTGATAGAGATTGGCGCCTACAGGGATCTACAGTGTTCAGTGCGACTGAGATTATAGAACGTACTCATTAGGACGCCAGGAGCGGCTGAGTCACGCGAACTACTACGGTTTACTCACGAGTACGCGCTATTCGTGAATGAAGCTTTGAAGTTAACCCGCCTGCATCTACAGTCCACGCTCACACCGAAATATTAATTAGCTGGAGTGCGACAATGTCCATTGGCGGCAACACGACAGGCGATGAGTCAGTTGGCCGCACCGATGCGAACTCACTCGAAGGGGTTGCTCTCATAAAAAGCAAATCTAACGGCGTCACTGTAATAAGCAAAAAAAAGGGGGGGGGGGGAGGAACGGGGCCACCGAGAGAGAGAGAGAGAGAGAGAAATAACTTTAATAACTGAAGGAAATATTTTGGTGCATTTTGGTCGAGCCCCTATTCCAGAACCCCACTGGCTTTAGCAGCTCGCCGGTCCTGGTCGAGGGTCGCCAGTTGGCTTCCCAAGTCCATTTCCGAGAGTCGCGCCTCCCACTACCAGTGAGTCTGTGTTTAAAGGCCGTGAGCATGATGTGTTGGAGGGTTGGTTTGCGTTACACCAGGGACATTAATTGTCTTCGTATCTGCCGGGGTACATCCTGTGTAGCTTATGCAAGCGTGGAAAGGTGTTTGTAGTAGGCGCCAGTCCCTTGCCTGCTCTCGGTTGAGCTTCGGATGGGGAGGAGCCATCGCTCGTCGTCCGAGTCGTTGTGCCTCAAGCATTTCTCGAGGCGTACTGGGTGTGGAAGGCTCCGTTTGGGCGGATTGATCCGCGGCTCGGCCTGTCATGCCTTGAGCCACGCGGTTCGCCCGCTCGTTGCCGTCCACTCCGGCGTGTGCCGGACACCAGGCGATGACATGGTCCTGTGAGAGGCTCCCAGGATGCGCAGGACGCAGGTCGGCATAACTCCTCGCAGGTACAATCCACATGTCTCTTGCGAGTCCGTTAATACGTAAGCCGATTGGCCCGCAACAAACAGGTCAAGAACGGTCGCGGCCGCTTCCTTGCGGACCTCGTCCAGCGCCACGGCTGAGGCCGCGGCCATCGCTCTCCCCGTTAAAGCCGCCGAAGCAAAGGGGCACCGCGACGTACACAGTGCGGCGATTCATGTTGAGCGCGGCTGCTTTGGACGAGATGGTCGTTTTCGGGACACTCGATGTCTTGTGCGCATGCGTGAGCTGCGGGAGTGCGATCTAGGGGCTTTTGCGATGTTTTCGTCTTGATCGTCTCCCTAGGTCTGGGTCTCGTCACTTGAGCACGCAGCGAGCACCTCCGCGCCATCGATTGATCAATTCACGTACTAGCTAAGCAGCACCGCAGCGCTCGGACGGACGGACGGACAGACAGACAGACTCCCATACTACGCGTTCCCATACATCTGAATGAAGCGAGCACCGCAGCGCCATCACGCCATCTAGTGAGCACTTCATAAAACTACAGGTGGCTACATACTATGTACGGAGGAGGGAACGACCCACGCCCTAAGGAGCTTCGCCCCTAAAACAGTGCGCGCACCGTGCAAGCTCGGCAAAACGTATGGGCGGCTCGGCGCAACAAACAGCCCAAAGAAGGGGGCGTGGCCCGGGAAGCTCTCTCCCGCCAAGACGACAAAACAGGTTCCGGCTCGCCGGTCCGAGAGTTCCGCGGGTGGCCGGTGAACGGTTGTGCAGCGCGAGCAGTCGGTTTTTTTCAATCGAGAAACTCGCTAGCAGACGATGCCTGTGTCGGCGTTGTCTCTCGCGGGCGAGGGCGCGTTCTCCTTCCTTGCGAGCTGGTACAGCGTTCATCGTAGGAAGAGCGTTTCCATAGTCAACGCGCGCCATTCGCTCTATCTCACGACAGCAGACGACACTGTCTTAGGTGCCTGCCTCCAGTATCGGCCCACACATGCACACACACCTAGCCTGACTGCACTGTGTGCCACAAGCACGGACACACAACGGACAAGCCTCCACCCTGCGGTTTACCGAGCGAAAGTGTTATTTTTCAGGGACATTATGTATAAATAGAGTCACTGGAAAATAACACTTTCGCTCGGTAAAAATCGTCTACTCACCGCGCAGTAAACACATGGCCGAGTTTGGTGACCGCAGGATTCGTTCTGTTTTAGGGGCGACGCACTCAAGGGTGGAGGCTTGTCCGTTGTGTGTCCGTGCTCGTGGCACACAGTGCAGTCAGGATAGGTGTGTGTGCATGTGTGGGCCGATACTCGAGGCAGGCACCCAGACAGTGTCGTCTGCTGTCGTAAGATAGAGCGAATGGCGCGCGTTGACTATGGAAACGCTCTTCCTACGATGAACGCTGTACCAGCTCGCAAGGAAAGAGAACGCGCCCTCGCCCGCGAGAGACAACGCCGACGCAGGCATCGTCTGCTAGCGAGTTTCTCGATTGAAAAAAACCGACTGCTCGCGCTGCACAACCGTTCACCGGCCACCCGCGGAACTCTCGGACCGGCGAGCCGGAACCTGTTTTGTCGTCTTGGCGGGAGAGAGCTTCCCGGGCCACGCCCCCTTCTTTGGGCTGTTTATTGCGCCGAGCCGCCCATACGTTTTGCCGTGCTTGCACGGTGCGCGCACTGTTTTAGGGGCGAAGCTCCTTATGGCGTGGGTCGTTCCCTCCTCCGTACATAGTATCTAGCCACCTGTAGTTTTATGAAGTGCTCACTAGATGGCGTGATGGCGCTGCGGTGCTCACTTCATTCAGATGTATGGGAATGCGTAGTATGGGAGTCTGTCTGTCTGTCTGCCTGTCCGTCCGTCCGTCCGTCTGTCTGTCTGTCTGTCCGTCCGTCCGAGCGCTGCGGTGCTGCTTAGCTAGTACGTGAATTGATCAATCGATGGCGCGGAGGTGCTCGCTGCGTGCTCAAGTGACGAGACCCAGACCTAGGGAGACGATCAAGACGAAAACATCGCAAAAGCCCCTAGATCGCACCCTCGCAGCTCACGCATGCGCACAAGACATCGAGTGTCCCGAAAACGACCATCTCGTCCAAAGCAGCCGCGCTCAACATGAATCGCCGCACTGTGTACGTCGCGGTGCCCCTTTGCTTCGGCGGCTTTAACGGCGAGAGCGATGGCCGCGGCCTCAGCCGTGGCGCTGGACGAGGTCCGCAAGGAAGCGGCCGCGACCGTTCTTGACCTGTTTGTTGCGGGCCAATCGGCTTACGTATTAACGGACTCGCAAGAGACATGTGGATTGTACCTGCGAGGAGTTCTGCCGACCTGCGTCCTGCGCATCCTGGGAGCCTCTCACAGGACCATGTCATCGCCTGGTGTCCGGCACACGCCGGAGTGGACGGCAACGAGCGGGCGAACCGCGTGGCTCAAGGCATGACAGGCCGAGCCGCGGATCAATCCGCCCAAACGTAGCCTTCCACACCCAGTACGCCTCGAGAAATGCTTGAGGCACAACGACTCGGACGACGAGCGATGGATCCTCCCCATCCGAAGCTCAACCGAGAGCAGGCAAGGGACTGGCGCGTACTACAAACACCTTTCCACACTTGCATAAGCTACACAGGATGTACCCCGGCAGATACGAAGACAATTAATGTCCCTGGTGTAACGCAAACCAACCCTCCAACACATCATGCTCACGGCCTTTAAACACAGACTCACTGGTAGTGGGAGGCGCGACTCTCGGAAATGGACTTGGGAAGCCAACTGGCGACCCTCGACCAGGACCGGCGAGCTGCTAAAGCCAGTGGGGCTCTGGAATAGGGGCTCGACCAAAATGCACCAAAATATTTCCTTCAGTTATTAAAGTTATTTCTCTCTCTCTCTCTCTCTCTCTCGGTGGCCCCGTTCCTCCACCCCCCCCCCCCCCTTTTTTTGCTTATTACAGTGACGCCGTTAGATTTGCTTTTTATGAGAGCAACCCCTTCGAGTGGGTTCGCATCGTTGCGGCCAACTGACTCATCGCCTGTCGTGTTGCCGCCAATGGACATTGTCGCACTCCAGCTAATTAATATTTCCGTGTGAGCGTGGACTGTAGATGCAGGCGGTTAACTTCAAAGCTTCATTCACGAATAGCGCGTACTCGTGAGTAAACCGTAGTAGTTCGCGTGACTCAGCCGCTCCTGGCGTTCTAATGAGTACGTTCTATACTGTCTCAGTCGCAGTGAACACTGTAGATCCCTATAGGCGCCAATCTCTATCAAAAGCACCCTGTGCGACAAAGGCGCAGAAATAGACGTTTTATCGTGATGTGTGGCTAGACCAAACTTTTCAGTGTGCCAGCTAGCCCGTTCTAGGCAGCTTAGAACACGTGTGACAAAGCAGAAGCTACGCATTTATGTGATGTACGAGGCGTTCCTTACACCCCTACTTATGTGAAAACTGATGCTTATTATTACGACTTCCTTACTGACGTTGTCGTAGTAAAGTTAGCCACTGGTTTAAGCTGTGATTTTAAGGAAACTAGGCGTGCTCTATCAGACACGACTTGTTTTCTGCTTGTTGCCTTTAAACGTTTTATTGCTGTTTAACCGGCTTTTGTCACAAAACAGGCTGCGGTGCGTCGCCCCTAAAACAGAACGAATGCTGCGGTCACCAAACTCGGCATGTGTTTACTGCGCGGTGAGTAGACGATTTTTACCGAGCGAAAGTGTTATTTTTCAGGGACTTTATGTATAAATAGAGTCACCGGAAAAATTTTTCCTCTGGCTCTAAGTATAAATAGAGTTACTGTATATGTTCCCCTAGGGGAACATATACAGTAGGGAGCATGTACAGTAACTCTAAGTGTAAATAGGGAGCCTACATAGACTGCTAGTCCATGTAGGCTCCCTAAGTGGATGGATGGATGCTATGAGCGTCCCCGTTGTAACGGGGCGGTGACAAGTGCGCCACCAGGCTCGTAAGAAGACTTAAGAACTTTTCTTTTTTTTCCCTCTCTCTTTAAGTTTTCCTCATGCCTCTTAAATATACTTCAACCAAATTGATCATACTATAGCAAAAACGGAAATTCATAGCCCAGTTTCCTGCCCCTTATGGCAGAAAGTCCATATTTTTCCCTATAATTATTTTTGTCCGTTCTCTCTAGTTTTCTGCCACCAGTATTCTAACCGTCTCTTACTTATTTCAATCGCGGCTATGTTCAGCTTCCCGTTGTAAACGGGTTTCAGCACCCCCTGGATTTCCCGCGCATCGCGGAGTGGCATCAGTGCCGGCGGCGCGTTCTGCACACTTCCCTATTCTAGCCGCTGCACTAGTGTGCAACCCTTAGCTAAGACAGCTGAGGAGGAACAGCAGTGTAAGGACGGCGACACAAACCCATAGCTGCCTTGGCACAAGGTGATCCACTTAATTTCTGGCATGAATAATTTGATAAAAAGATACATAGGCTAATCAGAGATGCAATATAAAAAAAAGTGTTGCAGTGGCTTAGCTCGGCTATGCCAGGATATACGTAGCGTTAGCAAAGGTTCAGCTGATTATTCTTAGCTTTCCTGGTTGTCTAGATTGTCTAGGATTAGCTTGATTGTCATGCTTACTGCTGCGCGCTTTCGCTGAGTTTCACAGTATATTCAGTCGATCGGCGAGCCTTGACGTCATCGACGGCGTTTTGTTGTTGCTGCAGGGGTGGTCGGGCACGTCGCTCAGCCTCCTGGCGACGCCGCTTAAATTTGCTAGACGTTCGTCCCTTTGCTCCAGTGTCTCCGCAGCACGTTTAGCCTTCTTCTGTTCATTCCTCCTACGCTCAACCGCTAATTGCCAGGCAACTACTTCGGGATCCGATGAGTCAAGCTTCTCCGCTCTTCTGCGCTGTTGAGCAGCATTTGCGCTCTCCTTCTCCATGGCTATACCACACTGGCAAACGCCAGTCAGAAGCGCAGCGGCTCCAGCGCAGTGTCAGACGGCGACTGCACAGCGAGCGCGCGCCGGCGCCAGTGCGTTTACCACGGCTACGACGTCACTCCTCTGGAATGGGCAGACCGGCGGCGGCGGAGTGCGCGAGAGGTGCCGGCTCCGGTGGCTCCGGTGCGCAAGCTGTGTGACATCACTGATCCTTGCGCATGCGCAGCACGGCTCTTGATGTGCCGCGCGAAACGGGCTTGGCTAGGCCAGTGTAGCTAATGCTACAAAAAAACACATTTCAAAGACCCTTCAACAGCCTGAATGCTTTTGTGTACTATTCTTTAGTGTGTTGCATGTTTACTAACATGAGCATTTAAAGTTTACTTGTTAACAGTCTTCCTTGTTGACCACGACTCCTTCCTTCCATGCCTTCTGATGAAATATTTTAAGAGTCCGGTTGCCAACATGTTTTACTTCCTCCACCAGAATAAATTCTCTCCTGCCAGAAGTTGCCTTATGAATTAAGCTTCCGTAGATCAGAAATGTGACAAAGTACTCATGTAAAAGTGCTCCATTTAATTGCTCAAAAACAAATACTGTTGGCAATCTGAGCTTGTCCATGGCTGTTTACCAAAAATACACAAATCATGTAACCAAATCGTGCACAGCACAGAAGGGGTGTGCACTAATTGGGGGACCTTTAGAAGGGATTGCAGGAATTTTTTTAGGACTGTAGGGGAAATAAATTGCATGACTTATTACTACACTAATCACATTATCTCCGACTCTGCTTTTACTTTTGACAAATAACCTTTGCTTACTCACTTGGATGACTCGCTACATCAATCATATCAATATCATTATTCTCATTGCCTTTACATTTTAATGCCTTGACTCGAAGAGTTGCTATGCCGAAGTGCATGGCACGTACAGTTTTGAAAGCTATTCCAGCAGATGTGAGAGTCATTGAAGGAGACTGCAAGTGGCCCCTCAAGCAAATCTGGAAATTGTTCATCAAACAAGGCAGAATAGGTCATAAGATGTTCAAGTCAAGAATGAGATGGTAGGGAAATGATTTGAGCATGGTTAATAACATAGAAGGAGGGTGACCACTGACAGTTATGCAGGCAGGGCACATTCTGCATATATATGATGTATGAGCAAGGGTGACCACCCTTGTGAGTTGATTGTGGAGTTCAGCCCTCATCAGAGTAACACAAGTGCTGGTGTCAGTGACTGCTGAAATGATGTCATTGACATGAAGTAGTCACTGCCTGGTTGGCAGAGTGGCCAGAGGATATTGGTGATGGATCAATGGATGTAAACAACTTCATTGAAAATTGGGCAAAGTTTAACAACCCAGATTTAGGTCTCCCATAAGAGTGCTGGTCTCCCATAAGAGGCCTGCTGGGCTGCCCACTTTGAGGTTGGAGCTGCACAGAGCGGTGGCCCATTTTAACGCAAGAGCCTCCGAATATACTGCTATGCTAGCTACGTCATGGTGATGCTGCATTGATGACTTGGTGGGAAGTGCCACAGCTGATTGGAGATGGCAAGAAGTGAGTTGATGGGGAATAAGAGTATGAGTGATGAAAGGGCACTAAACAAGACTAGTGAACCCGCTGTAATGGACAGCACTTGGACTATGCAGTCTTGACTTCAGGGTGGTAAGGCTAGACAGATGAAGGCCGGGATCACCTGCTGTCAGACAGTAAGTACTATTGGCCAGTGGTGGTTCTGTGCTACAGTTCCAACATTTAAGGACAGTGGAGAGCGTACCAGCCAACTGTCATCAGGTCTTCATTCAGGCATGGCACTTAACGCAGCAAGCGATACAGGGACAAATGATGCTGGTGGAAAAGTTACTGTGGAGTGCAAGCAGCATGGTTGTCCAAGCCTGCAATTTCTTGCCACATGATCGTGTCTGTAAGAGCAGTAGCAGGCATACTTGCGATTCTCTGTGAATAATTCTTGTCAATTTAAGGCAATGCCCTTTTCACACACAAATGCCGTGGTGGTGCGAGTTGGCTTGGCAAGTAGTCATTCGATTTGGGTACCCCTCAGCCTTCTTGAAGACTGTGATGGTCTGAAGGTAGTCTTTGGATTGTTTTGCAGAGGGAGAACAACCAAAAAAAAAATGCACAAGGTCCTAATGCGTTAGCACCACCATCTGTTAATGTTTCTGTAAAAGAACTGTTTTCTGAGGAAGCAGTCTTTTGTGTGTGTGTGTGTGGTGGCCTTCTATAGATGTATAAATTTGTGATCTGGGAAAAATTAACCTCTGTTGGTAGGTAGTTTGTGCTGTGTATGTTGCATTGCTGTTCTCTTTGTGGTCATTCCCTGTGCACAACATAACGCAAAGGTAATAAACCAACAAACTGAAATTTTTGCTACCTTGACAAGGGTGTTGCCCTACACATCAACAGATGGAGTGCTCCATTCATTATTCCTTTGCAGACGTGCTCCACCTTATCAGACTTTTTCATGTGTCAGTGTAAGTTTTGTGTCAGGGTACCAGAACATACCAATGTATTAGTTACATCATGAACTCTTTTAATCACTAGCATTCTGCAGCATAAGAGGTTTCTAAACATCCGGGAGTTCTGGTTTACCTATGTCCCAAGTGCCTAGTTCATCTTTATGGTTTTTAGACCTCGCCTTTGCATTCTATTCATTCAGAAGACTACGTTCACCAGCTCACTCATAGGGTGCATGCCAGTCCTCCATGGTGATATCATCCCACAAATTGTTCTGTGTACTCAAGGATGATACAATACCAACAATGGCACTTTTCACTGCCAGAGGTATTGGCTGGTCTACTATATGGTTGTAACCAGTAACAACACGGTACCAACCGTTTTGGAACTCGATCATTTGGCAAGGATACCTTGCACTCTCACCAATGATTTATGGGGTGCATTTGGGTAAAATGTAAAGTTTTATGTAGAATGACTACCGTATTTACTCGCGTAATGTGCGCACTTTTTTTCACGATTTTAGAGCTCCGAAAACGGGGTGCGCAAATTACGCGGATATTTCGCAAACACGTTTGAAATAACGTGTAATATAATGCAACTAGCGCGGTAACTCTTTTGGATACGATCTAACATAACACTGCAAAACGTACGGCTGCTCCAGGGAAGCCGCAGCACGTAGAAGTGTTTACGAGCCGCTGATGGCTGCCAAGATAGCGCTATCTAGGCAGCCGACAGCCGAGCGACACTACCCCCCCCCCCCCCCCCCCGCGCCTCGCGTCCATCCCGCATCGACGGCAGGTGTCCCGATCGGGGTGATGTTATCACATCGGCCCTCGGAGCGACGGAGATAGGCCGGGCTCGTTTGATCTCTGGTTCAGCCGTTTTCTTCGCCCCCACTCGCATGCTTTTATTCTAGCGACCGTACTTTGGGCTTCGGGGGCTTCCGGAGAAAAGAATCGGAAAAAGGGGCATCGCACGTCTCGCAGCCCCTTTTGCGTATGACTGCGCTCGCCTGCGCAGCGAGGGGCGCGGCCGCGCGGCTGTTGGTCCGTGCGTGCGCGCCGGCGAGCTGGGAACGGGGAGCGCAAAATACTATGCGAGGTTTTTTTTTTTTTTTTTTTTTTTTGCAATGCTGGCTAAATATTAGGGGTGCGCAAATTATGCGGTTAAATACGGTACTTACACACTAGGGAAAGCAAGATGGTGAAAGAGTGACATGAAAAATGTTCACATTTTTGTTATATACTTCCTTTAAGTTATAACAAGACTACGTATTAGTATACGTGCAGCACATGTGCAAATGGAACAGTATTGCAAGATTTATGCAACATGTCTGTATTGTCTTGGCTCTACTAATTTTTCCATCATCTTCAGAGCTGTGCCCATAGGCTGTCCTGGCTAACACAATTATGCACACTGTGCCTAAGTCTGGAAAGCATTCATCAATCAGACACAACAGTGGTTTTAGGCACAGTGAAGATCGAACTAGCATTTAGGTCTTACTGATGTAGTCATGAGCATGGTTTCATCCGCTGTCTTCTCAAATTAGGTATTCACCATAGATCATAAATAAAAACTCTGCATTCTACAGCTGTTCTGCAGCATTTGCAACTACAGAAAACATCTTTTTTTTTCTCATTTCATTATTTTTTATTGGGGTGCTTTGAATAAATTATTTTTCATGTGCTGACCAGAGTGAAGAGTGGGTAAAGGAGTGGCAGCACCTGGTATCACCCTGATGAAAAAAAAAAGAAAAAAAGTTACTGCATTGAAAGTCGGTATTAAGTGGGCTGGGACACATGTTTATCAATAGATGTGAATGTTTACGAATTATATTTCAAAGTGGAAGGATAGTAGCACCTTGCTTTTGACTAGTGTTGGGGAAAAATGAGTCATGCACTGGCCAAGAAATATCTGGGCATGTCTCATTCAGTGCTGTCTTTTTACAACAGAACAAGCTGTACATTTTATTGACTCGGTAATATTACGACCTGTAGATTTTCTTCAATATTTCATAAGGGTTTTTCTCTTTTTTTTGATACTGCTTGGGTTACTGCAAACTACAGTTTTCTTTTAAGACCAGTCATCTAAGGCTACATCAAATTTAACATGCAAGAACCCCCCTCCCCTCTTCCTCTTTTCAGCAGTGGACTTGTCAGTAATAAACTGAAAGGTTGTTTTTGTCTCCTATTGCTTCTATTCCTGACATACCCTTAAATCTGTATTTTTGTTAGAGGTGCATGAATGTTCAGTAACATGAGTCGAATAGCAATGACTATTCTAATGATAATATGGAATATTCGCGTTGAGTTAGGATGCTTCTGTTGAAATACGAGAGCAACACTCATGAATTATCATGAAGAAACACTGATGGAACTAACGACTGTTTGAAACAGTTCTTTGACTTGTGTACTACAACTATTGCAAACAGGCACCAGTTCTTTAGCAGACACATTGAATAAACTGCTATATTAAATATTTTCCAGTTCAGCAAAAATTCCTTTCTTTTAGACAGCCCACCAATCTGCTGTATTGATCAGTGGTTGCACTCCCAATAAACAAAAATTTTGCAACCTAAGCATGTCTGTTTTTTTGCCATTATGTTGTATTTTATACACATTATATCCCACCTTGATAAAGCCCCAGTAATGGTGGCTGCAGTACCAATAAACAGACTTGGGCAAAGAAGCTTTTTCTGGTAGCCTCAGCATGTTTACGTCCTATTATAATGACATATTAAGTTGTATCTAACAAATAAACGAGCCCTTGATCCATTCCCCTTCGCTATGGTAGGCTTCAGTATTTCATGCAAGTCTGTCAACGAAGACAATGTTCTATCAAGATTTGATGACATGCCATTCCCTCACTTTAGTATGGGCACTGTCATGGTGCACCAGACTTAATCACCCTTAAATTGTGTTTCATTTAAAAGCTCCTAAACCGATTGGTCATCCAGCAGTGAAAAGCATCACATGTATAAAATTATGTAAAGAAGCCCATTATATAAACAGACTCTTTGTGTCCTCTCACTTTATTTTATTTAGAAATAAGAAAGTATTCAATACATGATTTTTTTTTCACGAATATTCACATGCAAACTGGAAAAATTGAGATTTGAACTCCTTAGTTCCATAGCGTGTCCTTGTAAAGTATACAATGGAAACACCCAACACAGCAATACATGTAGGTGTCTTCTTTATCTGTGTGATGAGTAACCATTTGAGTATACATATCAAGAAAAATATTTCCTTCCACTTCTGTATGATAGTGGATTCACAAGACAAAAGCTGAAAGGGTCCCACATACATTTTTGAACATTGCCAAAGCTACATTTGGTTACTGAACAATGCCGCTACAAATATACAGGCTTATTATTCTAACACTTTCAGCAGGAATAGCTCAGTTTCATTCAACATAATTTAATCTGCTGAAATCCTTGCCACTTTTCATGCACGTATTTATCCGCACATTAGGCAAAATGGTCATTTGCTAGACTGCTTTGGATGACAACTAAGCGTACACCTGTATCAAGCAATGACAAAGAATTTTCATCAAATAGTAGTGCAGTGGTGCCATCTTGTGGTAGAGAATGCATAAATGCTTGGGCCTCCAAGACGAGGTGGAATGTTGGAAGCTAACACCACACAGCATGGAGGTTGATTAGAAAGGAGCTTCGCTCAACGTCAAACAGAGCACATTGGACATAGTGCTGCGTAGATATGCCAGCACAGTTGGAATGATGAAAACACGAGGAAGGCCATCAGGATGTGGCATTTGACAGCTTTGCATTCATACAAGACATAGCACAAGTTATCTGTGAGAGCGACTTCATGGGGAGACACCCTTTCACAGAGACATTCACCATGCATATGAAACACTGCATAGCCCACAAATTAAGAAATCAACAAAGAACTACCTAAGCTAACAATTGTCACTTCTACTTTTGTTTTACTCATTGCTAAATACACACTACCACTTGCAAAAGGCATTTCAAACAACAACTTACACACACTTTCAACACCAGCTGCATCTTGTATACAAAGTGCTGCCAGTTTACCAGCACCTGGTTTAGCTGGTTTATTTTTTCATAAACTGTGTAATATTTCTGAAGACTCCTTCAGTACACTCTGGGATCAACTGGCAGCAAGTGGCAGGGAAATATTGTCATACAAAAATACGTATTATATGTTGTGACACAATCTTATTTGTGCAATGCTACACAGCATAATTTCATACAGAAATGGTATCTCTTTCACAGCAGTTCATAAACACTGCAGAGTCTTTCAATGCAAACAATGCACATCTTTTTAAAGAAAAAAATTCTTGTGACCAGAATATGAGAGGTATAACAGCACACATAGCAAGATCAATACGTATGCGTTCGTAATGGACACCAAACATGCACACATGCAAATGTGCACACATTCAAACTGTATCCTTTAACATATTTATAGCATCACAAGTAGTGAACTTTGTCACCAATAAATAAATATGTCTACAAATACACTGAGCATTTAAAAAATGGCTGTTTAGAGAAATATCATGAACACAACTATAACCAAAGTAGGTGCAGACATTATGCCTTAATATTTACGCAACACTTCTGGCTACTCGCACCTTTATGGAATACCAACACAGTGGGTTATTTTTAGCACAGCTGTTAAAACACATGGGGAGAAAAACCATCGCTGCTGCCTAAATTAAGAAAATATTTGTTGCATACATGTGCTCAATGATTGGGAATGTTGGCAGGTTTGTTTTCATTATGACTGCATGTATAATGCATTAATGAATACTTTTACTTGGATCACACAGCATATATATATATTGTTTCACATCTTGAATACAAATATATCTATCCTCCTATCTAGAATATACCTTGAATACAAATATATCTATCAGAAATATTGCACACACATGCAGCATTTAAAGACTGAAAACTTTCACAAAATGCATATATATTTCAACAAGCTGCACTAGGTACCTGAATTTCTTGAGCATAAAAAGTGCACCTAGTTACATTTTGCAAAAGAAACTCTTCAGGGACATCCTTCAGCACATGATAGTGTGGCTAGAAATAGAGGCACCAAAGCTGCCAAAGCGGCCACAGCCATATCATGTTTGCTGCTGCTTTATGTTGTAGAGGTTAAGAGAGCCCCAGCTTGTTAACAAACTCCTCCAAGTTCCTCATAAAGAACTTCTCGTCATCCAGGCTGGTCTTAGTCTTGCCAAATGGAATGTGGGGGCAAGTTGTCTTCCTGTCTGCAATACCAGGAGTTCAAGCACATGACACATAGGCCATCTAACATGCTCCCCGAGGGCAAAGCCCTCGAATGTATTCTGCTCACAATGAAGTGGCAATTGCAAAAAAAGAAATTTCTAGAGTATTTTCTCGCCCAGCATCTACTTTTATGATGTGACATGAAAGTGATGCAATGCTAGCTGAAAAGTGTTCCATGTGATTACAGGGCAAATTAGATGGTATACTATAGTTTCATGATATAAACCAGACATCCTCATGCACAGGAGATTCTTCAAATTTGTTCCTTATGACTGCCACTTCCGTCATAGTCTGGGTAAGCTCCTCCAAAGTTTTACGAATTAAATTATGAAAAAAGTCAGAGCTTTTTGATTTCTGAACCGTACCAGGTTACCACAGAAGCTGTGGCCACTATCTGCCATATAAAAATGGTTTACATAGTCACAAATAGGTCTACAAATACTTCTACTATATGGTCTACGTGTACTGCATGGGGAAGCAGAGCCTATTTTGAGGACACGGGCGAGGCTACAGGAAAATATTTCACAGTGGAGGAACGCAGCACAATGCAGCCATTGACCACAGTTATTGTTTAACTTTCCCACGCCACAATACTCTCACAACAGTGCGTGCATGACCACAACCATTAAAAGTACAAAAACGAGCAAAATAAGTGAGAAATGATGCACCTGAAGGCATATAACAGTTGCAGTGAGGATTATGTTGAGCTGTGCATGGATGAGAAGCTATGTTGGACTGTCACACATTAAGAAAGTAGCCATATTGGGCATTCTGTAGGGGAACTGAGAAAAACTTGCTTCCATGGTAATATGCAATCACACCAGTGGGATGGTTGCTTCATGTGTCCTTAGCCCTACAGCCTTGACTGACATTTTAACTGGTACATATTTCAGATCACACATCCTTTATGCTTACACGCTTGTGGGGATCACAGCTAGTATGTCAGCATACTTGAAAAAAAAATTGTCTTTTACTCTAATGTAACCTGGCAATTGATTATGCCCAAAGCTGCTTTGGTACGATAAATACACAACTTTAATCATGAAGCATATCATGAACAAAATACGGTTGTGCTTTATTGTAAAACATACTTCATGTAAGCAGAACCACTGATGTTCACAGTTGTAAGGCCATTTAAATCTCACTTGATGGTCTGTATGACAAGTGAATGGCCATGCTATACATCCCAACAGGCGGAAACCACCTTGCTGTGCATTTTCACACAGGTTAGGGAATGCAATTTAACATAAGTCACAAGTGAAAATCACTAAAATCAAAGAAAACTGCAAGAAATACATATTGTTATGGATAGAAAAATACTATTGACTATCCAATACAACAAAATAATCATGAAAAAGAACTGTACTATATATAGCAAAGTTTGTTGCATTAGAAAATAATGAAACAGTGCAGCACAGGATGAGTAAGGAGCACATGCCTAAGTGCCGGCACACACTACTCTGTCCAGTGCTTACTTGTTCTGTGTCATGCTGTTTCCATATATTTATTTTAATGTTGCACCATCTAGTCCCTCTGAACATGCTGGTAATGTTCAGTGCATATTTGGTATTTCATTTGCTCAAATAATGGCACACATTTCTATACGATAGATTTATCTCATATTTTCTCACCAGACTGAATAGTATTTTTGGTATCTTGACTGATGGTTGGAAACTAATGCCACCATAGAAAAGTTTCAAAAGCACCGTGCAATGCTGCAGTGACTGCCATGATGTGGATGTTTTAACCAAATATGAAACCAAAATGCAGCAATATTGTCTATTTGCAGCATCAGGTGACCAGGTGAACTATCATGGGTTTCTCCCTGGTTTATAGTATGGGACACGCACAGAAATAAATGCTGCAAAATAGCAGACTGTGACCTACTGTCCACTGTACGATAAGCTCTGCTTTATGACAAGATGGATATTATCTGAAGTGCTCTTCACTATCAGTAAACCTTAAAACTTATCTACCACAACATATTTCATTCACTGAAGTAAATTGATGGTGTGACTGACACTCTTATCACCATCTTGTCTAAGTATGCTTTCTGCATTGCCTTTTTCTCATGGTTGTCAACAAAGAACAAGCTTTTAAACTTGGCAGTAGTAATTACGTCTCACTTTCTGCATATACAGGCAATTTTTTTTTTATTCTTTTAAAGATATTTGTCCAAATTTCGTGTGTGTGTGTGTTTGGCAATATGTCATTCTGCAGAAGCTTAAGAACAACACTACTTCGCTAAAATGAGGATTAATGAAAGCAAAAAGCAGTAGCAAAAAAAAAAAAAAAATCTTGTTACACTGTACACTTTGTTGCTATATTGAGGTTTGATATATATTAAGCTCTTACTAATAAATCAGTGCACCACATAGTTCCCAAGTACACAGGAGAAGTTTTATAAAAGATAACCAAATAAGGGCAGCGGTCTACAGCCTATTATAAAATGGCCATGCTTTCACATAATGACCAGCTTCTACTCTGCAACTGAAATGTGCTGTTGTCCTAATGAAATTGGTTAGAAATTTAATGTTAATTTAATTTGCTAATTACATGATGGTTTTACATGCTATTACCGTATTTTCCGGCGTATAGGACGCACCCCCCCCCCCCCCACTTTTCGCAAGCTTGCATGCAAAAATTAATATATAAGACGCACCTATATTCACTCACTTCCCGCAAAGAAACTTCATAACGTGGGGTTGAGCGAGCCTTGTAAAATGCCGTACTTACATTTCTGAGCGCTACTCCGTAAGAAAACTTCTACTACACCAAACTTGCGAGAAAAAATAATGCACACCCACTGAAACGTTTCGCATGACTGCAGGAATAACATTTTATTCGTCGAAGCCCTCAAAGTCCTCGTCCTCCGACGCGCTTTGGAATACCATATTTATCCGCGTAATTTGCGCCCTCGCATAATTTGCGCACCCCTAATATTTAGCCAGCTTTGCAAAAAAAAAAAAAAAACCTCGCATAGTATTTTGCGCTCCCTGTTCCCAGCTCGCCGGCGCGCACGCACGGACCAACAGCCGCGCGGCCGCGCCCCTCGCTGCGCAGGCGAGCGCAGTCATACGCAAAAGGGGCTGCGAGACGTGCGATGCCCCTTTTTCAGATTCTTTTCTCCGGAAGCCCCCGAAGCCCAAAGTACGGTCGCTAGAATAAAAGCATGCGAGTGGGGGCGAAGAAAACGGCTGAACCAGAGATCAAACGAGCCCGGCCTATCTCCGTCGCTCCGAGGGCCGATGTGACATCACCCCGATCGGGACACCTGCCGTCGATGCGGGGAGGAAAGGCCCCGCCCGTCTTTAACGAGCATGAAATGACGCGGGGGGGGGGGGGGGTAGTGTCGCTCGGCTGTCAGCTGCCGAGATAGCGCTATCTTGGCAGCCATCAGCGGCTCGTAAACACATCTGCGTGCTGCGCCTTCCCTGGAGCAGCCGTGCGTTTTGCAGTGTTAAGTTAGATCGTATCCAATAGTTACCGCGCTAGTTGCATTATATTACACGTTATTACACGACATACTTATTTTTTTATTTTTCCGTTTTATGTACTTTGCTTTGTTGTGGAACTGTAGTACCGGCACGTTGAGTCTTCGTTATAATTATTTCGCATCATTCGCGTCATACTGCTCTAGTCGTTAAAAAAAAGAGACTCATCAGCATCAACACGAGTTTCTCCCAAAAGAACTACAAAAAAAAGTACGTATAAGACGCACCGTTGTATAAGACGCACCTCCGAAAATTATGAGAAAAAAAAAACCGCGTCTTATACACCGGAAAATACGGTAAATGTCTTCCTCCCCAAGTAAACCAACATAAAGGATCATGGGCATCAAAATCTCAGTCGGTGGTAAACACGTATGCTGTGTATATGGAGCATGAAAAACAATACAGCAATGTTTGATATGAGAAAAAATGAGGTGGGTAGGGTGTCGTTAGTTCAAGAATATACAGCTGATGCTTCCAATTAATTCAAAAGTGCTGCTTCTTGGGCTAGGTCCTCACTACTACTCCTACTACTACTAGTCGAACACGGATATATCGAACTCGGGGGGGATCGCGAATTAGTTCGATATATGAAAAATTCGATATAAAAAATACAGGCCCCGAGAGGTTACCTGTAGCGGACCATCACCTACAATAGGCGCATTCGAGAATGACAACTAATTCCGCACACACGCCGCAACAGAATGTTTTATTTGCGTGAAAAAAAAATTGCTTATCTTGGCCTGCTTCTTCGTTTTCGAAATGAAGTTGAAGACGCTAATCTCGATCTTATCAAGGCTGTCCAGGTGCGACAGCCCGGTTCCCTCCATGTTTCCGCAACAACGGCGAATGACGCCGAACGCTGCCACCACTTCAGCGGCGGAGTACGCGCTTGTAGCCACCGCCTCGTCCGGACGATCCTCCTCGTCTCTTGAGCTGTCGGCCTGGGCATCCTGGGTTCCTGCGACCACAGCTACTATGTCCTCGTCAGCGAGGCTCGCAATGGCCTGAACATTGCAGTCCACTTCCACGAAATCGTCCGGAGACACTTCGGGTGGAACAGCTGCCGGGAAGAGGGACAACAACTCGAAACGCGTCATCTATGCGCTCGTCGTCGCCGTCTTCACCGGTTTCCGCAAGTTCCGCCGTCTCGAAGCCTGCCTTGCGGAAGCAGTTGACCACTGTGTCCGTCTTCACGTCTCGCCAGGCACCCGTCATCATTTGTATGGCACCAAGAAGGTCAACCTTCAGCTCAGTGCCCATGCGGAGGTTGACCAGCAGCCTATCAAGGAGTCGCCTCCTGTAGCCCACCTTGAAGGACTGGATGATGCCCTGGTCAAGCGGTTCCAGCTTCGCCGTCGTGTTGGCCGGCAGAAACTTCAGCTCGATGTTTTTGAGCTCGCAGGTGGTGTGGTGGGCCGAGCAGTTGTCCACAAGAAGGCAAGCGCAACGCCCCGACTTGCCCAGCTCGACGTCCCACGCTTGCGGCCATTCCGTGAACAGCTGACGCGTCATCCACGCCTTCTTGTTTGAGGCGTAGCGGACGGGGAGCTGCTTACAGTTCTTGAAACAGCGCGGTGCCCTTGCTTTCTCGATCACAAAGGGCTGGAGCTTCCGAGACCCATCCATGTTGGCTGCCAGCAGGACGCTCACGCGAAATTTACTCATTTTGCCCCCGTGACACGTGCTACCGCGGACGTCGAGAGTCTTGCTCGGCAACATTTGCCAAAAGAGACCGGTCTCGTCGGCATTGAAGATCTCCGCGGGAGAAAACTTCGCGGAGATTTCCAGCCACTGCTTCGTCATCCACTGCTGGATGTCCTGGCTGCTGATGGCTTCGCTTTCGCCAGAAATGGTTTTGCCAACGATGTTGTAGCGCTGCTTAAATCGGTGAAGTCACCCGGTGTTGTCGGCGAAGTTGTCTTCACCGAGTGCAGCGGCAAACCATTTGGCCTTGACCATCAGCATCGGGCCATCCACCGGAATGTTCTTCGCGCACACTTCTAAACACCGGACATAGAGTGCCTTTTCTACATTCCCGTGGGCAGGAGCGCGCACACGACAAGCTCCCGACGTTCGCTCCTCCGCCGCCTTTGCCTTGATATCTGCCTTGTTCTTCAACAAGGTACTCAGATTGCTCCGTGCTACCCCGAAGTCGTCCGCGACGGTCGAACATTTCTCGCCCGCCTCAACACGCTGAATAGCCTTCAGCTTTGTCGCAAAGTCAAGGGTCTTGCGCCTCTTGACGTTGGCCATAGCTACACGAGAAGTCGACAATTCAAGGAGTCGGCAGCGGCTTTGCACACCATGCACGCAAAAGAGCTAGGAATGCTGCACATGCGGTGGTACATAGGCGACGCGACAACGGAAGCGGACTCCGCCAACAAAGCGCTCGCGAGGCGATGGCCACCTGCGAGGGCAACAGCAAAAGGCACGAGCTGTGGTTGGCTGATCAAAACTCGCAAACCGCAACAAAAAATAAAAGAAAAGGCAAAAGGAGGAGGACGTCGGCTCCTTCGTTCCTGTTCTCCGAGCCGACGGTTATGCGGAGAAAGCATGAGAGAGAGAGAGAGAGAAACGAAAAAAAAGAAGAAAAAAAAAGCCGTTCCGCAAGTTGGAGACCGTGCAGTCCGAGCCCTCTCGCCCTTTTCAAGCGTTTCGGGTGTCGGCGGAGGCGTGGTGCCGCGCGGAGGTCGCCGGGCACTGCGAGTGCCAAAACGCACCTTCCAACTCACGTGCGGAGCCGCGCTGCTGCGGAGGTCGCGGCGAGTGCTGAAGCGCACCTTCCAGCTCGCGCGGCGTTCGATATATCCGAAGGCGGGTAAAAATACCGTTCGATATAAACGTGCGAATTTCTATACTTTTACAAAGGATTTTCAAGGGGATAACTTACGAGTTCGATATACCCGAAAATTTGATATATGTGGGTTCAATATATCCGTGTTCGACTGTACTACTACTACTACTACTACTATTACATTTAAAAATGTGCTGGAACATTTGTTTCATATTAATTCACTAGAAGACTAGTAATTTTTCACTCATTTGTGATTATAGCACACCTGCTAACAGCCCAGTAGATATGACTGAAATTGAAACGTGCATATTCAAATTAAAGATTAGTCCTAATGCCATTTACCTACCAACATTGGAAGAGCAGTCACAGAACCTTTTAGAGCACAAGGCAAGCATCCAGAGGGCAACAGTAAAGGCTGAAGAAACATTACTCAAGTATGCACATGTCACAAGCTCCAGATTCTTCATGACTATAGAGACAGGCTCTAACGGACAAAAACAGCATCCCTTAGGCACACATGTTTGCTTTGTCCAAGCCCACATCCAGCATTTGCCATGTGCTTTCTCTGCTTTTGTACATTTGAGAAAATTATGGGGGATGCTTAGAACTTTTCAAAAATGTGAAGGTGCAAAGCTAGTTGGACCTTCTATTGATCTGCTGCTTTCGTTTTGGCACTGCTGCAGGTCGATAGCTACTCCTTAACGGCATCTCCATCCTCCTCCCCAGCACAGCTACCGTACTTGTCAGCATTGTTGTATTTCTGTGCAACCACAGTACCACTGCATCTGCGTTCCAGTGAGCTTACGTCAGTGCAAGCCTCTTCAGTATTTTGCTACATCACAATGCAACCTTGAGATATAGAAACCTAAGGATTTCACCTTAAACTGGTTCCAGGAGTCAGTTTAATTTGTGTCTCCAATTGCAGAATCATCAGTGGAATTCATAATACGTGGTCAGGTGACTATAGTTTACAAGGTGTGACATAAAAGTAATGAGACGAAGTGCATAGCTTGAAAATTTTTTGCTGACGTCATGCCACACACCCCCTCTATCCATGTGGCCAGTTTGGAGTTGATCACGCCAGTCGAGAGTGCTGCATCATTGAGTGAACACGCGCAACTGCATTCTGCCAGAAAAATGTCTAATGTAAAAACCGAACAGGGAATCAACATAAGGTTTCTTGTTAAACTTAAGAAATTAGCCACAGAAACATTTAAAATGTTAACTGAGGCTTATAGAGATGAAACAGTCTTGTGCACATGTGTTTCAATGGCATAAGTGGTTTTCGAGGGGAAGGGACAGTGTGGAAGATGATGAACATGCTGGGTGCCCAAGGTCAGCGATTACAGACCAAAACATCGCCAAAGTTTGTGATGTCTGAATTGACTGAAAATTAAGTGTTTGTGCAGTGGTGGGTTGGTTAACTTTTTGCTAATCAACAATACTACATTGAAGTACTACTAAAGAGACTTCATGAAAGAATTTGGAATAAAAAGCCACAGTTGGGGAGTGATGGATGGTTGTTGCACCAGGACAATGCACCTGCTCACACTGCCCTATCTATCAAGCAGTTTCTGACGAGCAAAAACAATACTGTGTTGAGGCATCCTCCTTATTCACCTGATTTGGCTCCATGCGACTTCTTTTATTTCCTAAAGTTAAATCTTGCTTAAAGGGAGCCAATTTTTCCTCAGATGAAGAGGTTCAGGTTGATGTGGAGACTCTCCTGAAGGGCCGTCCAAAAACTTCGTTCCACAACTGTTACCAGCAATGGCAGCACCAAATGCAGAAGTATGTGAATGCTGAAAGGGACAACTTTGAAGGTGATAATGTCATGGAGGACTGATTCTGCAGGTACAATGATTTATAGTACCAGCCTTGTTTTTTTTGTGTGTGTGTCACACCTCATATGTTAGGGGGACCATGAAGTATTTTTGGTGATATTGTACAAATGCATTGTGCTGGTAATGCAAATTCTTCTCATTTATAGCAGACCAATATCAGCGCTGTGTAAATTAAGTGTGTAATTTACCACAAGATTTTAAAGTATGTGCATAATTAAAGATCGGCATGACACAACCTAACAGTTTGCATCCACTCATGAGTTGTGCAGTGGGCACAAAATGGCAGATATGATTGGCTTTCACCCACTGACATCACGAGTACTTTTACTATCTTAACTGTGAATGAATGCCATTCATAACAGTTAAAACTAGAGCTGTGCACACAGCAAAATTTTGAGTGTAAAGCAAATTCGTATATTTATGTTCTGGTGCGAATCAAATCGAATATTTTTCAAATAATTTTCAAATATTTTCTGAATAATACCGTGCCAAATTATGGATAAATGTGCTACTAAACACGGGCAAAAAATTTATTGCATGGCTAGCGTAACCCCACAGTGTCATTCCAAAGTCCTGAAAAACAGCCCAAAGGAGAACTGTGCAGCAGAAACCTGAACCAACTTCACCACAGTACACGAGTGTTAGCTTTCCCGCAGTACATAAATGTCAACTTCGCCGCAGTACA
The DNA here is from genome assembly GCA_013339685.2 of Hyalomma asiaticum. NCBI lineage: Eukaryota > Metazoa > Arthropoda > Arachnida > Ixodida > Ixodidae > Hyalomma > Hyalomma asiaticum. Next base: position 142,694,148 of record CM023481.1, on the reverse strand, counting down.
CGAGAGTTATGCGGCGAAGCACGCTACATGCAGGCATGGGCCACTTGTCACGAGACATAGCATCTTTTTTCCCCTTAATTACCAACTTCGAATAGTTCGAATAGTAAAAGTTTAGATCGAATCAAATAGCAAACGCTATTCGAAAATCATTCGAAATTTCGAATATTCGCGCACCCCTCGTTAAAACACTTTGATTAGTTTTGTTTTAAATAGCAGCAACAGAAACAAATTAACTCAAGCACAATTTACTACCACACCTTTTAACTTCTAGTGCACAACGAACATTATCTGCCTGTGTTACAACATGCTGCATGACCTGTGCTAATCTCAAGTTTTATTTAATAACATCTTGAATCGCTCCAGTGCCATTGCAGGCTGCAAATCCTGTGATTGGTGACATGTCAAACTGCAACATTGTGTACTTGTGCACAGCAACAGGCGAGTGCAGTCGCTGCAGTGTATCAGTACAGTGGCTATTGCTCTCCCTTGAATGACAGGATCTGAACATTTGCTGCCATAATTCCCCCACAAGATATCACGACAATATCTCCATTTACTCATATGTGTTACTGTTGTCAAAGAGCGTTCATTTGCCCGCACACTTCTTAGTGTATGCACTGTTTCCAGATTATTGGTGCACCTGAGAAAGCATTAGCGGCAAGCTGCCTCAGCCACCAGAATCACAAGAATCTGGTTGTGCAAAGTTGGTCCGTGCACATGCATCACAGCACATGAAATCTCTAATGCCATGTCAATATGAGGCTTTGGCAATAACTGGCCACCTGCTGACACTGCTTGTATAACCTGTTGATCATAGTGTCTGCTGTTGGAGATGCAATCGTCACTAGAGCAGACCTCACAGCTAAGTGAGTTGAGGAGGAACAGCAGCGCTGAGAAAGAGGGCAACACAAACAAGCCTGTAGCAGCTTTAGTACTCAATTTCTTATGAGAGTGATTTGGTGACGATGCAGCCTAATCAGTAACACAATGTCAAAAAAAAAAATAGTGATGCCTGCACTAGTGGTGAAAAGCTAGCAAAGCAGTGAAACCGATGGGTACCTGGCTGGTCCGGGTTTGTCTACAGCACACCTGCATTTCACCGTGGTCTGAGGCTTCGGGAGACACCCCGCAAAGCACTGCGAGGCCCAGCAAATGCTTCTCAAAGTTTAGCGCCGAGCTCAGCATAAAGACGTTTGCGTCAAACCACAGATGGTGGCAGACACGGCATATGCGGCCTCGGCTTGATGCCGTCGCATCCCTTTGCTATACTGCACTATGCATCTGTGCATAGCTTTGTGCCATAAGATGACGCATGCTGTCGTGGTGCGAAGCTACGCACAAATGCATAGCTTTGCGAGATGCTGAGGACCAGACAAATTGATACACAGTGTCTGCCTGTCTTCTTCTGCTTGCACGTGCATCATGAGCACCCGCCAGCCACAGTTTTGCCAGTGTAGTAGTGGGCCGAGACCAGCATGAGCGCAAGAGGAGAAATACGCGTGTGTGTGAACACCGCACAATGAGAATTGCATAGAAGTACACGCACACTCTTGGAGACCAGAAGTAATGATGGTGATAGTTTCTTATATACGGTCCACTTCATGGCAAGCGAGAACAGCTTCACTGTTTTAAGGACCCTTTAAACTACAGTAGCACCAGCAATATACTGAGACAGTGACACAGCAAAGGATAATTCCATCAGGTGTGCAGAGATGCTGACATGTGACACTAAACCAATTCAGCATTGTGGTATAAATTTCAGTGTTCATGCTATTGCCCTGAAGGACTGCACAGTACTCACGAATTGAGATCTGCTAATTATTTTATGCACATGCTACTTTTGTTTCTGCCTTCATCAGTTCATGTCCCATTGACATAACATTGGCTTGGGGACTTGCACCAGAACCAACATCACTTTTAGTGCTCATAACTCATAGCAACATGACATGATTATATTGAGCAACTGCATATTTCACTTGGTACCTTTCAATCTTTACATGTTGCATTTCATTCTGCTCGCAGTGTACATTTCAAGAAGGCAAGAAATGTCAATACCAATGGAGTATGCAGACTTAAAGGAGGAATTTAAGTATCTGTTTACAAAAGCTACCCTTGCCATCCTATTCGCGATTCCATCTAAATGCTCGCCACCTAGCGGACGCTCCTGGAACCAGCCGATCCAAGGTCGACCTCGAAACGCGGCATGGTATCGCATTACCGCGGGCTGTAAAACAGCTCTATAGTTCCTTAATCGACGCCATGCCACCTCGAAGCAGCCCGAAAAAGAAAGAATCCTCATCAAAAGACTTTTGTTGCATGCCTCAATGCGTGTCATCACGATGCAAAGACAGCAACACGTCGTTTCATCGGTTCCCTGAAGAAGCAGACGACGCTTCACGCAAGACAACATGGATTAGGAACTTGCGCATCCGCAAGAAGGTGACGGGAACTATGCTAGTTTGGTCCAGGCACTTCACTCGCGACGATTTGTTCCTCCCCAGTGAGTACACAGATTGTGTGTGCGCGCGTTTATTATCATGCGCGCTTTTCGAAGAGCCGGAGTGTAGTTTAGTTTAGGCAAGCACGTGAACAAAATAGCGACATCGTTTATGCGTGTATATATGGTAACGTTTTCTGAGTGTGCCTATGCTCAACTTGAACCGCGTTAACGTTATTGCTGACGTACTTTTTACCGCATGCATTGTAGTAAGTAGACATAAAACGAGCGCTTGCCTTCATTCGCCGCCTTCGTCCCATGCGCGCGCTGCGCCTCGTAATTTGTTTGGGGGTTATGGAGGTAATGTGTGATCGTTTAACGTAGCGCGTTTGCATTTCGAGTTCATCTGGTGACAATTCAGGATTTATTACGCTCATTCCAACTTTTCAGCCCTTGACCTGCTCGCCGCGCCTCTAAGTTTGTCTTCCGGCACCGCGCATAGAATTGCACTCTTTTAACACGTTTATAAGTGACGCATCTGTACTCAATGGAGCAACGCCGCGCACAAGCGCTTGCATCTTTCGGAGAGGCCTGCTACGCATGAACACGTACCTGCCTTCTTCAACTTCAGGCTCGCTATAAAGGCTCTTTATCCTTAAGAAAATATCATGCGGGTCTCCGAACAAGTGCGACGTTTGAACGCACAGTGCAATTATTTCCGCTGTTTCGCCGCTCAAATCTTTTAGACCGATTAATATCAGATGTTCGGCAGCAAGAACCCTTTCGCATTCGACGAAGCATCGTGATTCGGACCCGCAATCAAGAAACTTTAGCACAGCGCTAAGCGGAAGCGCGGTCGTGACCCTGGATATAGGAGCCATCTTTGTTTTTCTCAGCAATGTTGCCAGATGAACCACTTTTTCTGGAGTTGCGAATAGTACAACGAAATTTAACACGGTACGGTACTACTGAGTATTACATTGATCTTAGCTAACAAAAGCATAAATTTTGAGGCAAGTGTTAGTGTTAATGATGACAGTGTTGCTTGAAGGGCTGTTTGCTAAAACAGTGAAATACAAAAAAACTGAACTCAACAGTAATACAGAGTGGCGACACAGTGTAAGGTGTACATACAACTCTTGTCTGATTTTTGAAACAGTATTTTCCTAGGAGGCATGCCGACTTCAAGAGATAATAATAAAAATTCTTGTACAATTCCTGTACAATTTTTATTACTTCATTCAAAAAGATGTCAACTCACTATTCACACCATGGAGACACCATTTCTTAAGAGCACAAGAAGTAATTTATTACAGTATTTTTTAATGCGACCAGTTTAATGCAGACGCTAAGTGCTGATTTGATTTGATGATTTCTGGGGTTTTATGTCCCAAAGCCACCATTGATTATGAGAGACGCCGTAGTGGAGGGCTCCAGAAATTTCGACCACCTGGGGTTCTTTAACGTGCACTGACATCGCACAGTACATGGGCCTCAACATTTCGCCTCCATCGAAATGCAGCCGCCATGGCTGGGATCAGACGCTAAGTGCACCTGCATCAAACTAGCTGTGTAGCTGTGAACATGAAATAGGCTCCAAAAGTTCCACAGCATTCGTGCTTCTCCCAATGCATCTTATCCATCAAAAGGACTACATGCACTAGAAACTTTAGCAGTCAGCAGGAAAATGCACCACACATTTTTTGTTTCCTAGTGACATTGCGAGTCCAAAAGATGTGTACATCTGTCCATACATTACCGAGGCAAAGACAACCTGTAGCTTTGCCCTGAACAACTTGAGCCAGTCATATAGTACTTATTGCTTTTATGCATTGCAGAAGAATGCAAGTGCTACTTACAATACTACATTATCTTGCTAAAAACTGCCTATTGCCTGCCCCTTCTTTTCTGAGAATTTTATTATTGTTCTTAGCAATAACACAAAAAATAAACTAAAAAACAAAAGCAAGAATCATATCAGGAGTACAGATGGTAATTGAGAGACACATTACAGTGTACAGACGTTGTAGACTACCATCATTTGTGTGCCGTAAAAAAAAAAACGATTTTCCCCATAGGGCTGTCATCCACTTCTTACAGTTTTTAAGGGTACAGAGTAAGTGAAAATTTGAAAGAAAAATCGATTTCCCTTTCTTTCTCTATGACAGTACATTGGTTTCTGCATCATTTAAGTGTATCACACTTCACCCGGCACAATTTATGTCAACCTAGAACTGTGATCTGAAGGCAATGCAACTAGCAGCATGCCCCCTTTTACGAACACTGTTTTCATAGTTCGCTTTCACATTCATTGACAAATAAATCATGAAGCTTCTTGCTTTTTAAACAAACAAAATCAGCTGCATACCGTATTTACTCGCATAATGATCGCACTCGCGTAATGATCGCACCCCTAAATTTTGCCGTCAAAATTTGATTTCTTTTTTCCCCCGCGTAATGATCGCAACCCGAACTTGCCGCAGCGATATGTCGTGTGCCAAGTCTAGCTGACAATCATCATGTTTACAGTCTGTCAAACGTTACGTAAATAACTCTTCAAGACTCACCAAGTGAACTGCATGTACCAAGCAGATGCCTAATTTTTGCCCACCCTTGGCGGAAACGTGCCGTATTAGGATAGCAGTAAGGACAAATGCCGTAGTTTTCACCATGCCAACAGCTTCAAGATGACAGGCATATCTAACGCGCTCGATGGAACGGAAGATAACCTTCTGTGGGACTGCGATGACATTGCCGGTTCCGACAGGGAATCGAGCGGCGACGACACAGACACCAGTGATGCTTCAGACTCTGAATGAAAGTTAAGGGGTCAGTGAATGAAAAAAATTAAAGGGCAATATGCAATACATGTAGTGCCTGCGTAATGTGTGCATTTAATACAAAAGGCAAGCCTTACTCTACTTTTATTTTCGGTTATGGTCATGATAGCTATCGTAAGAATTCTGATGCGCGACTTGTTTGCGTTGTCTGTGCTCAGAATATTATTTCGCAGAACATTTACCCCGCGTAATGATCGCACCCCAAAAATAGCGTCAATTTTTTTTTAAAAAAAAAGTGCAATCATTATGCGAGTAAATACGGTAGATGATTACCATGGTGGTTCCTACTAAATAAATGGGTAAAAAAATATTGGCACAGTGAAAAATGTCAAATTGAAACTAGTGAACCCAGTACTATTCTCAAAAAACACCTTTTGTCATGTCTGTGCAATTATTTTCAATGTCTGTGCAATTTGCAAAGGTAGCGCACTGATTTTTTCTTTTCGTACTGAATGGTTATGTGGCAATACACTGAACTAAAATCAGCATTGTACAACAAATTATTTGTTTTATTGTAAGAAAATATATAAAAATTTGTCTAAAGTCATGTACTGTAAAAAAAGAAATTGTTAATCTTTTCTTTTTTCTATAATGAAGTAATTTTAGCTCAATGAATAGACCAGAAACTAAACAAAATGATTGAAACATCAGGCCAATATCGCTTACTCAAGAAAAGCCCACCACAATATGTCAAAAATACATGGGAAGTATAGGGCTTACTCTGTCCCTTAAGATAGCCTCTTGGGCTATGCCCATATTCAAAAAAGAAATCACAGAAGAAAATTGTTTTCACCTACCTTGAAAGAACATGCCACTTGAGTGCTTGAGAGCTGCCCGTGAGATAGCTAGCCACAGAATTGTGTCCGCTGCTTCCTCTACCGATCGGCACCGTATGGAGACCTTGCGCAGCAGTTTTGGAACAGCATCCTTGACACCTGCATAGCAGCAATTTATTATATTTATTACTCAAGTATTAAGTGAATAAATGAGTTCATTATTGAAATATTCACTGCATTTAAGTAATAGTCAATCATATTCATTAAAAAAAGATAAGGGTGAAATAAAATTAAGAAGAGACCCTAGGTAGCGAACTGTCACCCTATTCAATGGACACTTAAAACTGTCCTACAGCTTTAGAAAAAGATAAAGAGTAAAGTAATAATGGAAGAGAAGACAGTTTCAAAGAGAGTTTCAAAACAACACACACACAGATATATATATATATATATATATATATATATATATATATATATATATTGAAGGAATGCCAGGTAAGCCACTTGGAACTTTGGAATACTTATGCTTAACACTTGCAAACATGCAAAGATTTGTACAGCCCCAGAAGTATTAATGGCATGACCTGTCCAGTTTTTCTCAGCTGGTTTATTAAATAGTGAGCCAATTGCTGGTCTGCACCTAAGACTGGCCACCACTGGCCAGTTTTGTGGCCATCATACCATGGTAATTTTTTTTGCCATTTTATGAGCATCTATTCAGAAACTGCAGTAAAAAATAAGTCTTAAATTATACAAGCACCGTAAAGACAGGCAAGCGGAAAAAGTTTGTGGGCAAGTACGTGCCTAGAGACAGAGGGGAAGGGAGGGGAGGAAGAGAGGTAGGCACCCATTCACAGAACTTAATGGATCGAGTTTACTTCATTTCCTGCAGCAACAGGTCCGTGCAACATTACTTTAGCCTGATGTGGAACATGAGGACCTAGAAGAGAAACAGCTACACATTACGAGGCCAACTTTTAGATGCAAAGCAGCTCTTTGACTAGCCTGTGTAACGCTCTCCCTCCGTACGTCCGTACGGGCCGCAACGCGCTCCCCTAGCCGAAGGTGTTGGAGCGGTGCCAAGTAGGTCACGCCGCAGCTGCGTGTTGACGTCATGCTCCCCTCGCTGTGCGCGCTGACGTCACTCTCTCCCTCACCTGCCGCGCGCTCGCCGCAGCGGCCGCAGCTGCCCCCTCGTCCATTCGCCCGCAACACCTGCCGCTACCGCCGCTCGCTACACTGCCGACTCGTCGGTTCACGCGCAAAATTAACACCATCTTCCCAAGGGGAACCCTGATGGGATGCGAAGCACCCGCGTTAGCGCCGTTCAACCCGTGACGCCACCCGTGCGCAATGCTGCTGCTTCGCATCCCATCAGGGTTCCCTTTGGGAAGATGGTGTTAATTTATTTTTTAAAGTTTTTTAAAGTCACAAATTATGGCTTTGAGGCATTGCGTTATTGCTTGCCAAATACACTGAATAAATTAAAAATTACTTGTGAAAATTTTCGTACGCTAGAGTCTCTAATACTTCTATTTTAAATATGCTTTATTAGTTTATGTGCGTAGTATTATTTCTGTTCGTATAACTTCTTTCTTCCGATGTATAGCATGTGCGTTGCTGGTTTGTATAACTTTGTATAACTTCTTTGCTCCGATGTAAAGCATGTGCACTGCTGGTTTAAATTGTCTTGTGGTTTACTCTGCTTTTGTCGTTTTGTTGTCACAGTGAACATGGGCATGTGGGGCATTTGTCAAGCTGTTTCATGCAGCTTTTTTTCCCTGTCCCAACCACTTACTGTACAACTGTACGTGGTAAATAAACTCAACTCAACTCAATCTCAATTAAATTCACTGGGTACAATGCTATCATCATATGTGCAAAAATTACAAGCTTGCAAAATGCACTAACTACTTAAAAATAAAATTTATTGATTACTTTAAACCACCCACCACGCTTCCCACAATTATTGGCCACAGTGATTGTGGTGTCATTGTGGGCAAAGCAATATGCAAAAGTGATGGAAGTGAGGTGTTCAGTGATGTAGCCCAGGGGCATAGGCAGGAGGGGTGTTTCAGTGTCAAAATAACCCCCCTCCCCCCCCCTTAGCACACCCCACCCTCTCTCCCCCTTCTGGCCTTTTTTTCTGCTTTTGCTATTTGCCATTGAACTTTATGTGCTACTATAAAAAAAACATTGCCTGAGGTGAACAAGATTTAGACCTAGAAAAAAACTGCCACAATCTACATGAACCACAAGCAAAGCAGTTTGGCCAAGTGTGGATGTCACGACTACCAAGAGTTTAGTGTAGCTCTCACAACGAGCAAAAAAGAAGAAAGATTGGATTGGTAATCAAGCACTCTGTTGTCGTGCCCCCTTGATTTATCCCTTCCACCTTTCTTCTAGTTGCTACTTTTGAGCTACGCTAGCACTCAAAAGTAAACAAATCTACCAAGAGTTTATTTTAAGAGCTGTCTGAAGTTCTTGTTTAGAAGCAAAAAAGGAAGAACAGTGATGTTCAGCAAATCAGTACAGACAGTTTACATCTCTGCTCAAAGGCTTTGCACCCAAACATCCGCCATGTACTGCAGATTCTGGCCACTTTACCCATCAGCACATCTAAAGCAAAACTCATTTTCAAAGGTTTTAAGGCTCAAATTTTATCCCAGAACTACAATGTCACAAGAATTTTTGTTGGAGTGTCCACTTCTTATCGTTCACTGCAATGCTGTTGTTAGTCCAGGAAATGTCCTTTTGCGTCTTCATCAAGCACCAGCAGCTTCGGATGAATGTACTGAATGCAAGCAGCGAGACACCTTTCCTACTTTTTGTGCATTAGGATGTGTAAGTGAACAGGCGACTGTACGTATTGTTCAGCTTGTAGAGGAATTCACATAAGGTTCATGTATTACCATAACAATATTTTAATAGCACTTTTTTTCCTTTCCTAATGTTTCCATGTTGAATTTCAAACATTAGCCGTTATTCCTCTGCTTAGTAATTACTCAGAAATGATCTGGTACAAAGGTGCTCTTTATTGCATGAGTGTCTCTCTTGAGAAAATAAATGATGTTCACAAATCAAGTCCCTGGAGTGCTGTATGCACTTATACTTCTATGTAGATGCTAGAGTAAATGATGCAACTAAGCCAACAGCTTTAGTAAAGCAGAAAAAATATTATGATAATGTTTGGTCACAAGCTCCCTTTCTTCTTCTTTTTTTTTCTCTGACAGCCCATATAACAGCCCCCAAAAAATATTTCAGGCTATGCCACTGATACAGGCATAGATTGTTGCAAAATAAATCTTCCAAATTTGACCTAATTGCAGCTTTCATTAGAGCGTTTTGGCATTGTTGGTTTACTGTGCAGTAAGCCAGTAATACTGTACTGGCAGAAGAATGCGCATGCATGGAATTTACCAAATAAAAAGGTGTTCTGTGCTGTATATTGGGTCTATCCATATGTACGTCATGCGATGTGTGCTGCGCAATGCGCAATAGGTGGTTTTCACTGAATTTCATCAATTACATCACTGCAACATTGAATGGCACTGTCCATAAACATACATTCTTGCCAAAATAATATCCAAGAGTCTGAGTGCCCACAAACATCTTGGCACCAGGATTTTACCTCGTTACTCTAGCCACACATTTGAGCTTGCGGGTTTCTGCAAACTCATTTGCCATATTCACACCCATGTGCTTCAAGTTGTCAGCAGACTTGCCCTCGTGCTGTCAATCGCTAGCCTCCTAGTTTCAATTGCTAGAGTGAGTGCCCTGGACACGTGTTGTTCGCGGGTTCGAACCTTGGACTAGGATGAAGGTTTGGGAACTAAGAAGCTTTCATTTCAGAGAAATCTGTATGGATTTTTTTCGTAGGTTCATGCTACAAAACAGGTGGAATTTTCCCTTTCATAAAAACATTACCGTATTTTCCAGTGTATAAGGCGCGGTTCTTTTCCAAAATTTTCGGAGGTGCGTCTTATACAACGGTGCGTCTTATACGTACTTTTTTTTTGTAGTCCTTTTGGGAGAAACTCGTGTTGATGCTGATGAGTCTTTTTTTTTTAACGACTAGAGCAGTACGACGCGAATGATGCGTCATAATTATAATAACGAAGACTCAACGTGCCGGTACTACAGTTCCACAACAAAACCAAAGTACATAAAACGGAAAAATAAAAAAAAGTATGTCGTGTAATAACGTGTAATATAATGCAACTAGCGCGGTAACTCTTTTGGATACGATCTAACGTAACACTGCAAAACGTATGGCTGCTCCAGGGAAGGCGCAGCACGTAGAAGCGTTTTACCAACCGCTGATGGCTGCCAAGATAGCGCTATCTCGGCAGCCGACAGCCGAGCGACACTACCCCCCCCCCCCGCATCTTTTCATGCTCGTTAAAGACAGGCGGGGCCTTCCTCCCCGCATCGACGGCAGGTGTCCAGATCGGGGTGATGTTATCACATCGGCCCTCGGAGCGACGGAGATAGGCCAGGCTCGTTTGATCTCTGCTTCAGCCGTTCTTTTTCGCCCCCACTCGCATGTTTTTATTCTAGCGACCGTACTTTGGGCTTCGGAGGCTTCCGGAGAAAAGAATCGAAAAAATGAGCATCGCACTCGCAGCCCCTTTTGCGTATGACTGCGCTCGCCTGCACAGCGAGAGGCGCGGCTGCGCGGCTGTTGGTCCGTGCGTGCGCGCCGGCGAGCTGGGAACGGGGAGCGCAAAATATGCGAGGTTTTTTTTTTTTTTTTTGCAAAGCTGGCTAAATATTAGGGGTGCGCAAATTATGCGGGTAATACAGTATTCCAAAGCGCGTCGGAGGACGAGGACTCTGAGTGCTTTGACGAATAAAATGTTTTTCCTTCAGTCATGCGGAACGTTTCAGTGGGTGTGCATTATTTTTTCTCGCAAGTTTGGTGTAGCAGAAGTTTTCTTACGGACTAGCGCTCAGAAACGTAAGTACGGCATTTCACAAGGCTCGCTCAACCCCACATTATGAAGTTTCTTTGCAGGAAGTGAGTGCATATAGGTGCGTCTTATACACCGGTGCGTCTTATATATTAATTTTTTCATGCGAACTTGCGAAAACTGGGGGGTGCGTCTTATACAAAGGTGCGTCTTATGCACCGGAAAATACGGTACTACACCTTGCGGGCTTCCACAGAACTCATTCATGATAAAAACTTCAACATGAAATTAAGATATTTTATACATGTTTCGTTGCTCCAGTGAATGGGCAGCATTAATACTGCATGCCAAGAAAACACAAGATGTCCTTTTGTTCCGCCTCCAGATTATGTCAGTACTCTTTTAACATGGTGTCTTGTTTTCAGCACGACTTCAACTTGCAGTATAAATGCCCTCCCCTTTCTCCTTAATAGTCATTTATAATTCTAGTTATCACTTTTATAAAAACACACAGCTGAATTATGTAGTCATGCCAGCATTAAGGGTAAAAAGGACAAAATTAATTATATGCATTCAACCTGACTTAACCACGTGTATGATTGTGACAGGTTGGCACTAAGCACTTTGACCCAAATCTGAGTCTCTGTGATTGAATAATTGTAGTGCCACATACATCAAATGTAAAAAAAGTGCTTGCCTTCAAGTGTGTTCTCTTATATTCATGCTTCAATTCAGTATGTCAGCTTATACAGTTAACAGACACAATGAGACATGCAAGGCTTCATCTTACTATGCTTCAGACTAAATCTAAGGTTCCATGTACTATATAGGCACACTTCAATAACAATGCTAAGATACAGGATGCTCACAGTCCAGCCTTCACTTTAAACCTATTCCAGAAATCAGAGTACGAAGAAATATTTTGTTGACTTTAAAACTGGAGAGGAAAACATCAACAGCATAGTATCAATGCTTTTTTTTTATCATGTAAAGGCATCAGTAGGGAATTCTCTGCATAATTAACAAGAGGAGAATTGATCAAGGGCTCGTTTCTGTCAAGGAGAGGAGAGTAGTAAATTATAGTAAATGACACACTTAACACAGAGCTCTGATCTAGGCCTGCTAATGATCAGAACCTACGCCACAGGCACATTGCATTTTTATTAGAGCTGTGTGAATAGTAAAATTTTGAGTGCGAAGCAAATCTGAATATTTCTGTTGAAGTGCAAATCGAACAGAATATTTCCCAATTTTCAAATATGTTTAATAATACCATATCTAATTATGGAAAAATGTACTGTTTAACATGGGCAAAAATTTTATCATGTGCCTAGTGCATTCCCACAGTGTCATTCCAAAGTCCTGAAGAACAGTCCAACAGAAAGCTGTGCTACAGAAAACTTGCGGGTTTCTGCCACTTTCTGTAGTTAACTTTGCCGCAGTACACTGGCGCTAGCTTCGCCGCAGTACGCGAGTGCTAGTTCCGCCGCGGTACTTGAGTGCCATGCGGCGAAACGCACTACATGTGCGAATGGGCCACTTGTCAGGAGACCAGCATATTTTTTTCCGTTAAATACCAACTTCGAATAGTTTGAATAGTAAAAGTTAAGTGCAAATCGAACAGCAAACATTATTCGAAAATTATTCAAAATTTCGAATATTCGCACACCGTTAATTTTTATAATATCGCTAGAACTGTTTCAAGGTCCCCTTAATGCAATAGTACAAAGAAAGCAAGGAGAGTCAGCAAATGGCAACTATGGTTTTGATTTTAGGTGTGAAGAGAGGGGTGATGTTAGTAGAACTGGCAAAGGAAAGCAAGTCTGTATAATGAACACATTCTCCTATAGCACAGACAGGAATTTGATATAGAAAATCCCCAAACGGAGAAACAAAATACGAAGTGGATTTCATGATACTCAGAGACACAGGCATATACTAGAGGACACGGTAATAGTTGGCAAAGTAATGTGTAATGATCACAAGTTAATGGGTGTGAAAATAGTCCTTAACCTTAAGAGAACAAGAACAAAATTATTCACTAGAAAACAAGTCACCCTAAATGTAGTAGGGGTAGAAATAGAGAAATTTAGAATTGCCCCTGAAAGAAAATACAATGGTTTAGTGCAACAGGAAAATGATGATGTAGAGGGAATGAAACTGTAAATAGACTGTTTCTTAAAGCAATAATTGCAGTGGGAGGTAAAGTACCAAAGCACTTTCAAACTGCAAATGGCTTCATGAAGCTATAACAGATGAAAATGACCACTTCAGGGTACAAAAGAGAACTCACCAGGCCATCAAAGATGAACAAAAAGAAAGCCAGTGACATAGACAACTGCGAGGTCATAAAGATAGAGGCAGCAGTAAAAGAGAACCAGTAGCAAAACAGGTAAAATAAAGCTCTGTCTAGCAAGTACCAAATGCATGCAGTAAAAGATAAACATGGTAATATAATTATCAGCTTCAATAATATAGCAAAGGTGGTAGAAGTTTCCATTAGAAACTGCACAGTTCTAATATATGTGATTCACCCTTGAGTGAAATCAAAGTGAAACAGGACACAGAAGTTCCATGTGAACTACTGAGGAGATTAGAGATGCCACATGATATATGTCCTGCAGAAAGGTAGCCAAAGATGACATAGCAGTTGATCTTATCAAAAATCACAGGTATTTTACGTTAGTTCTGCAGTGGCGGGGATGATGATGATGAGTTACTCAGTATAAATGCAGCTAATTCCTGCTATTTCTCAATTTGATTTATTTTTCAGGTTTTACACTTCAAAGCTGTGCTATGACTATGAGAGACACCATAGTGGAAGGCTCTAGAAATTTCGACCAATTGGGGTTTTTAATGTTCGCTGACATCACACAGTACACAGGCTCAACATTTCGCCTGCATCGAAGTGCAGCCACTGTGGCCTTTGTGCTATTTCTTGTATCGGAAGGTTATAGAAATAGCAATAACTGGTGCATCTTCTTGTAGCAGATATACCATATTTACTGAATTCTAAGCAGTCCATTTTTTTAAAGGTCATCGTAATAGAAGTGAGGGGAGTGGGAGGGTGCTTAGATTTTGAAAAATCTAAAATGACTGCAAATCACGCCTGTTTTTTGCCACATTTCAACAACATGTGCGCAAAAAATCACGTCATTTTGCAAACAGAAAAGAAAAAAAGGAAAAATAGGTGCACACAATGAACCCACCACCTTTTGTCACTCACTCTCACTGCCACTCTCTCGAGTTCGTTGCACTACTTGTGACACCGCACTCAGTATCCCACAGCAGATACTGAGAGACATGCGCATGATTTCAAGACAAGACATGGACTGGTGAGTGAGCACACTTGGTATTGGCTGTGCTCTTTAGACATGCCCCCCACCCCCTCTCCCTTTCCCAAAATGAAAAAAGGATGCTTAGATTTGCAGGCAAACTTTTTCCCAGGCTTACCTCTTGAAAATAGGAAAAGGGGGGGGGGGGGGTATTTAGAAAAACAAGGACGTGATATTTAGTTCTCGTCATAACAAAAGGGCATAAACAGACAACCATATAGACTAGAGACAAACACAGGCACGTTATATATTGCATCAACTACATCAGATGTATATTTGTGTAATAAAATTAATTTATGTAATTATGAAAATTGTTCTGTAATGGCTAAGTAGGCTAAGTATAGTATGTATGTCATACTTGCGGAAAAGAGCGCTGAAAATTTCGGAAGGGTACTGTACTGAAACATATTTCTTCTACAACAGGCTCTGTGAGCGTCTTTCCTGTCCACACTTACCCTTCGAAATTTTCAGCGCTCTCTTCCGCAAGTATGACCTACCAACTAGCCCAACACTTCACTGTACTGAACTAGTATGTATGAGTGACACATGTAGAATAATTCTACATGTGTCAAGAGTTGTCCTGACATGTACAGGTGTCTAGGCATCTTAAGAACACTGAATTATAACATGTGACTGAAGGTGATATCAGGTCACTAAAAAAACAGTAAAGTGAACACCTAGGAAAAAAAGGGAATGTCACTATGGTTGTGTGCACATTAAGCGACTACCAAAACACTTGACCAAGTGCACAACAATTGATTTCCAAGGCATTAGTGCAGCAATGCACAAAATGAAGTCATGCTTTGTATACATACCCTGGGGTTCAACCCAGCCTGGGTGCATGGCTGAGAAGTGGATGCCTGGGTAAGTCTCTGCGTAGTGTTCCACTAAAACAGCCTGCTGGCGTTTCGTCTGTGTGAAGGCTGCCAGCCCATTGAAAGGGAACATGCACTCAAACTGAAGGTCCACGGGGTCCAGCCTCTGCATTAGCAGGCTCCCACAGGTGACCAGCACCTGCATTGCACAGTTTGTGATGGTGACCACCAGATCGGCATTACAAGAGGAGATTTGAACTCCACCACCCTATCAGTGAACTAAGCCATGGTCACCATCATTATTCTCTGTTTTGCAAAAGCTATAGCACACAGTTTATTATTTTCAACTGTACATGCTTACATGCTCATGTACTAAGTTGCAATGTTCTCTTCGTTCTTAAAGTTTAGCGGCCTTTCCCGCTATAAATAAGATTGCTTTGTATAACTTTATTTGTGTTATCTGCTTACCTTTGAATTAAGAGTCCTGCTTATATGTTATCTTCTACAAACCTATCAATGTTCCACAATGATTTTTGCATAAAGGGACAACAAAGGAAACTATTAAGTATCGCTAGATTAATTTTACTTGCGTGAGAGTCTATCACCACTTTCTGCTTGCCAATAAATGAATGTTTTGCATCAAAAACGGCTGCCAAAATTCTCTGGTGTCGCTGCTCAATTTGAATCGCCTGCACCAAAAAGAGGACTTGACGTCACAATCTCAGCTGCCAAAACTACGATTCAGCGAGTTCCACAGCTGCAACATGTAGCAACAACTCTAGCTACTGCATCTTTGTTTATTGTTATAAGGTTTATCTAATTCACTTTTCATTTATAACCTGGAGCAGCAGTTGAGCACTCAAAATTGATGGGCTGACACCATTCCAAAAGGGTGCCCACAAGATGGGACAGAGGGCATCACTCCAGTTTCTCAATTTCACTTTCTTGCTTACAACTGCTCTGTTCTCGCCAGAAATGGCAAGCTGGTTATCACAGGAACCTAATCTCCCAATCTTCCTCAACTTAATATTTACCTGCATTTAGAGCCTCTTACTGGAGACTGGCAATGCCTTTGAATTAAATATGAGTCGTGCCAGCCTGGACGCAAGCTGTCCATACGTAACGTCCACAATACATATCTAAAGCTAAAAAAGCAAATAGAAATTGACAATAAATTTATAGTGCTGTGGGATGGCAGTAAGTTTTCACAGTTCCTAACCAATAGTAGCAAATATTTTAGTGATTTCACAAGCTAAAATAGCTTTAAATAATGCCACTGAAGAACAAGTTGCATTTTCACGAACAGATATGAACTCCCTGTTTCGGAACGTCACGCGCCACTCCACAATTGAACACTGGTCAAAACCAGATCAATGTCACAGGTAACTGCCCAAGTGTTACCCAGAGATGAGGTTCAGCAAGCCTCAAACTGAAGAGACCCATAGTATCGCACACATAATTAATGTTGGTGCTGCGTTAACACACGTGCAATTCTACACGCACATGATCAGCTGTAGCGAGGTTGGCCCCAAATGTAATCGCAGTCAAGTGTCAGAAACTCTCGATCACATTTTTTTTTTGCATGTGCCCAGTTAACATGTGGGAGAAAAGGGCACTGCTTTCGGCTATCACATGTGTGGATGCAGGACCCCTGACTGACGAGCTGTTGTATAGGCCATTGGCCCGATGTAAACAGAGCTACTGTAATCAGGAGTGGCCATAGGCTTTCTTCAAGCCACTGAACTAGACACGTGACTTTTAGCATTGTCACAGTTTGATGAACTTGTAAATATGCAATTTATTCTCTTTTAAACTTCACACATTGTCCTTTTTCTTCCCCTTATCCTCTCCCCAGTGTAGAGCAGTAGGCCAGAGCAAACTATAGCTCAGGCCATCCTCTCGTCCTTTCTGTAAATAAATCCATCAAGCGCTAGAATAATGTGTTTTTGGCATCAACTTTGTCAGTTTTCTCAGAATGAAAATGAGCACTTAAAGGCTAATTCACAGAGCTTATATTTTTTTAGCTCACTTGGCTATCCAAACTGTACCCTTGATTTCATAAATAAAAATGAAAAAATTTAAAACCTTACTTTGCTTGCCTATTCTGTGTTGTAGCAGTGCCCATAACACTGGGTATGTGAGGAATTTTAGAACATGGCCTAAAGGGCAACTCCGGCGATTTTTCATTGTCCACTGATCACAATCAAATTTTCAGCATGTGTTCTCCTCGGTAAAACAATTTGTGCAAGCCAGGCAGTTGCAAGTCGTTTAGTTTTCCTGAAAATTAAGTTTAAAATTCTTTAGCGAATTCCCACACGAGCCACCCTGTGTTTTTGACGTCATTACCTGCAACGCTGCCTACCCGAGCAGGCGGGCCTTCTAAAGGAAAACGGCGATACTTCAGCACTCAAATCGTCGCTGTCAAGTTCAGAAATGCTCAATACATCATTGGATGGCATCGCCACTGTCATTTTTCTGGCACCAGCTCCATATTTCTGGCGGCGGGGAGGCTGTGACGTCATCGCATACGCTGCACGAAGAGTCTACCTGTTTCGGTTTTGATTTAAACACATCATTTATTTGGTTATTTAAAATTATTGGCGAGTTTATGAGCAAGCTGAATGACCTTGGCTGCGTCAGGGCTATCAATACTATTGGAAAACGGCAATATCAAAATATGGTGAAAAACCGGCGGAGTTACCCTTTAAAATGACCATAAGCACTAACATTTTCATTTTATCTATCTAGGTGCTTGATTCTTTCTCCCGCAACCACTCTGTCACCTATCTAGCACATTTATTATAGAGTATCAGCTTTTCGCTCAACACCATGAGATGGATCGGTAAACTGCCGTACATGCCTTAAAGGCTGATCACGGTGTACTAGAGATTACCATGTCTATAAATGCTGCAAATTCTTTTAATGTTTAAGCGATGAACAGATAGTTCAAAACGATGGAAAACAGGGAATGTCACTAAGTTCAACCTTTCGACAAGCGGACTTCTCTTGGGAAGGGAAGGGAATGCTAGGGAAGGCAGCTGTTGCCCTGATGAAGACAAGTTGATTTGTTGAAATGTTGGCTCCAGCAATATTCTGTTTTCCATCATTTTAAATTATCTGTTCATCACTTGAACCCCCCATCTTCCCCTGAAATTCTGTTTTCATTTTCATTTTTAGGTCAGAGCAACCCTTTATAGCATCGTAAAACTTTAATTGCGCTAGCACACATGGACAGAGAAGAGGCAGACAAGATGTGCGCAGACTCACAAGTGAGTCTTTAATGGGTGAAACTGACATATATACAGAGGAACATGAAAAAAGCTCCTTGGCCATCCAAACATAGGTATGTTGTCATCACAAAGTGGCTTCTAAAAACCCTATCTCACAATCAGAAAGAGACACCTAAGGTTCGCCTCAAACAGCTCCGGAGTGCTACGGTCCCCATGTTGGTACGAAATCCTAGTTTGATTAGAAAGTGGAAGGCATGTGTTCTTGTTTTGTTTTTTAACAATCACTGAAATGTTTAGCCACATGAGAATAACCATCTGAGGAGCTATTTTTTAGATGCTCTTTCAGCTGAACATTAATACATCTTGGTATCTGAATGATGTACACAACCGCATGAGAAGGGAAACTCAGACCACAGCACAGATGCAGGGGATAAAGGCTGACCCTTTCTTATGTTGAACCTTGTAGACAATATAGCTGTGGTCAGGTGTCCTGTCAACAGATTGTGCGATAGGGTTTTTAGAAGCTACTTTGTAATGACAAATATCTATGTTTGGATGGCCAATGAGTCGTTTTGATTTCTTTCTGGGGTTTTACGTCCCAAAACCAGCTGTGATTATGAGAGACGCCGTAGTGGAGGACTCCGGAAATTTTGACTACCTGGGGTTCTTTAATGTGCACTGACATCGCACAGTACATGCGCCACAACATCTCACCTCCATCAAAATGCAGCCAGCCGGCCGGATGTTCCTCTGTACATATGTCATTTTCACCCATTAAACACTCAGTTGCGAGTCTGCACATGCCCTGTCTGCCTCTTCTTTGTCCATGTGTGCTAGCACAGTTAAAAAGCTTAACAATGTATGTCAACCAACCAGTCACACTTGGTGCTCAACTTTATAACATGTTGCCTTATCCAGATGTGAACAGCAAGCCAGGCACTGGTCCGTTCTAACAGTTGGCTAACACCTGCTGGAGCATTAAGGTGAGAACAGAGAGCATCCAGGTCTGCCCATATAAACATTTGCAAATGCCAGGCTCATTTGTAGCATGATCTCGTGCTTTCTACTGCAGTTCCTTCCAAATTCAAGGGTTCGTATTTGGGTGCCTGTTTTAACAGCTCTTTGTCACTAAAATAAGCAATTACATGCAATTCATTACTGAAAAAGTAATTGAATGGCAGCTAGCATTACCAAGTAAAAAAAGCTAGTCATTTATTAGAAGATTGCCAAATATGTAATTAATTATGTGCAATTCATTTTGTTTCTTTTTGTACAAGTCTGTTGCAGGCTAGGCACTGTTTATTTGACAGCCCGTTGCTGTGCCTGCTACAGTGGCCTCTTTTATAAGATTGAGAGACATGAGATGAAATTTCTTAATTTTTGTTTTTAATAAAATTGTTTTTAATAAAAATGACAGACCTTTTCCAGCATGTACCCTGAATGCTGGAATAAAAAAAAGTGAACACATAGCCCTGACATACCACTGCTAAGTAAAAATAATACAACTAGCCCATAGTAGACAAAGGTTAAGCATCAAACAAAATTATCTCTTATGCTCACCACACGTGGTTCACAGCTCTGGTTCAACAAAGTAATGAGGTTGGTAATCAGGATGTGGACACCTGCAGGATAATAAAAAAATAATGTGACAGCAATCAATAAGAAATATTACATGGCTGCAAGTATGATGAGACCTGAAAAATGTGATTTTACTAAGTGGACAAGCAGTGAATGAACTAAGGTATGCCAAATTGCAACTTATATTACAATATAGACAAACACTGATTAGTCAAACATCGATAAAATGAAGCTCGCGATGTCATGAACATCTGTTTCTGTTACTTCCTTCTATTGAATTGAATGAGTTTTTCTCTTAATTCAATGAAGCAGTCTTTTTTTATACAGTTTCAATGCAATGAAGCTTTTGACAGAGAGAAAAGTTAACCTGAAAGTAAGTTCTGGAATTTTACATGCCAAACACAGCACACAATTTTGGGGCACAGTGAAGTGGGAAAACTACGAATTAAACGGGAGAATGACTGCCTTTGTAGCTCAGCTGGTATAGCATCAGACGCATTATCCGGAGGTTGTAGGTTTGGTCCCTACCGAAGGCAAGTGTGTTTTTTTCCATGCACTTTACTTCCTTTGCATTTATTCCATAATTACTGTATCACAGTCAAAACTACAATAATTTCCCTTATGCTTTCCTAGGCTTGGAATGGGTTCATTAGGATGTTTCTAACAAATAAACGAGCCCCTGACCCATCCCCTTCTTTCATTAGTCCATGGATGTGGACCCCCATCAGTATGTGGACACTGTTACCAGGAGCCACAAACTCATCCGTTAACTTAGCAATGCAGAACCTCAGCCACTACAAGCTACCATGGCAATTCAGCAAAAAAGTAATATTGATATTGCCACTAGAAAGTGGTGACCGCGATTACCCTTGATCTTTTGGATTTCTAAGAAGTGGGTATGGCATCAATTGTTACGCCCTACAACTTTCCTGCATAAAAAACTGCTCTCAAGTTAATGGCCAGAACATGTGAACAAACCCTTGTGCATTTAGAAAGACCCTGAATTATAGTAGTGGAATCGAGCACCCTTTCATAACTTGAGTATGAAATGCAAGTTTAAATTGAGTTGAAAAATCGCAGCAACCGAAACGTGGCGTTGCCTGGTAGTGAAGCCTTGGCACAGCGTTTTGGAGTCTAAGTTGCTGTACGTTGCCTGTTGCTGTATAGATAACCATAACTGGGGCTTAAAATTAGAGTTGGTATATAAAAACACATCCCAGCCCTATTTTTTGCTTACTATACAGAAAACGGGGTTGACGCTGAGAAGCGGTGCTGTCCTCGCGGCAGTCGAAAATCAGTGTTTAACCACAACACATGCATGTAGCACCGCTCAGGTGTGCACACACACTCTGTCACAGCAGAACCTGATGCAAACTCACAATGGCAGTTGTCAGCCACTGTTTGCAACAAGAGTTTTATGTAAGACTCCATCAGCAAAATTTCTGATAAATGTTTCACGGCGTTTTCCCCATTGCAACTGCATGATTACGCTCAGACAAGTAAGCATTCCGTTGTAATAAAAAAACAAGCACTTTAAAAATTGGTTGTCGGTCCCTTTAATAGCTATAATGTCATTTACAAGGCTTTTACTAATTAGTATTTTCAATCTAACTTTAGCAGCTAGAGTTACGTGCGAGGATGACAGATGCCTTCCAGTTATAGCATTTTTATAAAAAGATCTGGAGTGTAAAACAAAAAAAAAAAAAAGGGACAGCCTGTATTAGCTTCAGTACAGGGCCATGCCATAGTTTTATTTTTAAAACTTAGTAACAATACCAGGTTGTCAGAATGAAATGTATTTCATTCTGGTTTTAGTTTCCTTCCATTGCCAAAAGTTTCATAACTGTTTGTAATGATCTTTATTTTCATGCAAAAATTTCGAAGTGAAGTGATAGTATGATCACAGCACTTCTTTTTCCCAATAGGTGAACTGCAGTAGGTGGACTACAAATGATCTCAGAAGTAGCCTGTCATTGGGTGTACTCCCCAAAATACAAGACCACTCTTCCAATAAAATGAAGTTCAGTGCCAAGAATGCCCTCTCCATGCTGACCATCACACCAAGGAATACTTGTGCCTATATACTATACAGCCCCAGTTGCTGCTCTCTCTGCTTTCCTGAAAAGAATTCAACACAATGTTGCTGCTTGGTAGGCGCGGCTCTTTGTCAAGCAATTCTAGCAAGCATTCTGAGCAGTCAGCACAAAACACGAGGACAACGATCAAGAAGGGACCCAAACCAGAGCACTGTGGTTTGTGTACCTACTTGCTCGTTGTCCTCGTTTTTCATTCTGACTGCTCAAAATTTTTAACCAGTTCCAACTCGCCCAATTGAAGATCCCATCAAGCATGCAGTGTTCACTGAGCATAGCCACATCAGAGCGTAGCTGCAATTTTATTGGGGGAGGGGGGGGGTAACCCTTTTTTTTATGTATGCTTGTGCATGTTTTTATATATGTGTGCATATACATGCAAACTGCAAAACATTCAGCGAAGGGGAGATCTGAACTGCAGCCCCAGGATATTCCTATGGTCCACATGTCAAATGTGAAGGAGTGCTACCCTCAGCTTCTTTTGATTTGAGAGACACTCCAAAGGCATCTGCTTAGTTCCTTCACGGTTAGGTCAGCCATGCAAGTTGGAGTGCTGCAGTTACACTGCTTTTGCTTGGAGCTTGTAACTGTCATGCTTCAATTATCCATCGTATGCAACTTATTCAGTCACATCACAGTTGGACTACCAGTAAACTTCGGTAAGAGCTGTACTAGTAGAAGATGAAACGATATGCTCTTCCATGCAAACACCTACCCCAGGTTTTCCAGCAGTGCCAATATGTTAGTGCACAGAGTGGCATGCCTTTACAGCACTTCCTCTTTAGTGGCTTGCTATACGTGCAACCTCTTGTACTGTCAGAGATATGCCCGAGTGTTGGTGGTGCCTGATGTCGGTTGCGCTGGATTGCCGACTTTCCCACTGAACCGAAAAACAATTTTAAAAAATTCCAGTTTCACTCGAAACAAAGTGAATAATTTTTTTGGTTATGTTCTCGTTCCTGTAAGAAATACCGATTTTTGTCCATTTTTGGTTTTCGTTCTGTTCAGACACATTAAACAATACATTCAAGCACACTGTCGCTTCAAATGTTAGAGTAAGCTTGGTACTTGTGGGCAGTTTACTATAATGTCGAGCCAAATAAATGCTTAAATGGCCTTTTCCCCACATTGTAATTTCAAGTAACACGCTTGGATATACTTGGAATGTTAGCATGTTGTTTTCGAGTGTTCTGATAACAGAAACTTCTGATAATATGAACAAGTTTTCATAGTCCTCTGGTCCCTTCGAGTGAGTCATAAATGGGGGCTACAATATTTCTAGTCAAGCTGAAGCCTGCATTATCTTTTGGCAGCCCTCCTAAAGTGTGAACAAATGTACAGCTGGAATTGCTCTCCACCGTCCCTAAAGAAGTACTACGATGTGTGAAAGGCATGCTGGAGCCCCACATTAACTCTTTTGCTAACATGCCTATTTAAAAATCGATCATTTCCAGTTCAGATATTTGCGCATTCAAGTGGGTAACCGGCACCTAATGCCATTCATGCAAGAAAGTAGGAAGCAGACAACGTTATCCGAGATGTCCTGTTGGATTTTTTCTTTGTGGCTCTTCTACCCGCGCCAAAAAAGTTTTGAATTGCCGGGCGCGTGTCGATCATGGAACTTCATTGCACATAGGTGTTCCTGGAAGACGATGAGGTTCTTAAGAATCAAGCACTTCCAGAACAAATTTTGCTGATAAAATCAGCACTGTCAAGTTTGAAGATATGGATGCATTAGATTTCAACAAAGATGACAAGGATGCACCAAATCAAGCTGGAACATCAAGCAGGTGAGTGCCTGCTGTAAACATGGCACACACTTCAATTACTAATAAACACTTATGCGAGCCGGAGCCCATACTTACGGCTACATATTTATTTACATGGTCTCAACGTCATATGGACATGATTCCTTGCCAACAACGGTAAAGCAAGTTCAGTTTTTTCTTTTCTTTAAATGAAACCCGGGCGTGGAAGCTGGCGGCATGCTCTGGAGTAACACACAGCACTTCGTGCGGGCCATCTAATTCTTGCGGCTCTTTTTCTCCACGAAACTGATCAATACGATTTGTGAGGATACAAATAAATATGCATAAATGCATATTTCTGAGAGGGAGACCTTCACGGGAAAGGACGGATAGCGGAGAAATTACAGTCCCAATGAAGTGATGCAGTGCATCGGCCTTTTCTTCTACATGAGGAATTGCGGAGCTGCCTCGCCTTCATCTTTACCGGAATACCTCGGACCTCCTTGCGGGAATCATTCCTTCAAAAAGTATGCCGAGCACACGATTTTTTTTTGTTCCCGGCTTGACCATGGGAAGAATGACACCGTCTGTGATGCCAAGGTTGAAGCACATGTGTGGCACATGGCGCATCATGGCTTCAACATTTGAAATTACGTGCTCTCGAAACAAAATAGAAGGAAGTTCCACTTGATACTTGCATGGCTTAGAAGTGGTCCCTTGCTTGCCAAACAGTGGTAACTCGGCAATCAAGTCACTTCCTACGAGTTTGCTCGAGATGAGTTAGTAAATTATTTGTGCTTGTTACGTTTTATTACATATTTTATAATTGCTGTTAATTTTCTAAAATGTACCTTTCAAATGAGCATTTAATACTTGTATTTACATTAAAATTATGCTTTAAATCATTTTTTCTTCACAGAAAAAATGTTAACTAGGACCCACCAAATACTTGCACATTTCACTATGTGTTACGTAATTTTTATAACTCAGAAACCACTAGATCTACGATTGTAGCTCTTTATATAAAGAATGCCAAGCAGTATTTCAATAATTTGTATATTTGAAAATTTTCTATAAAATATTTTGCCGGCGATATTGTTGTTTAAAATTTTTTTTTCATTTCTTTGTTTACGATTTTTAGGCAAGATCATATTTATGCATTGTATTTAAAAAAGCACCATTTGAAAGAACATTTCTTGTCCTTCACTTTGATATATGGCATGTCGATATAAAGCCATCAGCTGTTTCAAGAAAAATGCCTAACTCAAACGTCCAAAAAATATTTTTCTCTGGTAATGAAAAAGCTAAAAGGTGAATTTTTTTAGGATCGTGGCTTATGTAGATGGTGTGTACACAGCAAGAGCCAAAGGAAGAATGGATATATTCAATGAATGCATGTGTGCCTGCTTTAACAACTCACATACATTAGACCCTTATCACTTTATTGAGAGCTAGTACTTTTTTTTCTTTGTTAAGTAAATTTTCTTAAATGCACCTTTGGTCTAATGAGCAGACCACCAAGCTTTCTGAGGTGCACTAAATTATTTCCTTTGGTTGAAGATGCCCAGAATGAGGCATGACAGGAACCTACTTCCAATGTATCACCATGTGCTCCAGGTTGAGAAGGGAACTGCCATACACTCAAAAAAGAAAATTGAGAAGCAATTCCACTCTGCGAAAGTGAATGAACAGTGAAGCTGCGGCGCATTAAACATGGCTAGGGAAGGGTACATGTATTTTCATCACTATATGGCCATAGTAGTGATATAAACTTTACTATTATTGTCATGCATACTGAATGGTTTGATTACAACTTTAGGCTCTTGGCCAAATTTAAATATATATGCAACCGTTGTTCAGTGATTGAGTTACTTGGATTGGTGCAGCACTAAAAAGCAAACTCTTCTAGAATAAACTGACAGAACTATTTCTTTAATATTTACTCAAGTTTTAGGTGCCAAAACCATGGTATGATTGTGACGCACACCACAGTAGAGGGCCTGGAAAATTTCGACCACCTTGGGGTCATTAAAATGCACCAATATTGTACACTATGCAGGCCTGCAACGTTTTGCCTCCATTGAAATGCCACCTCAACCTGGATCGAATTCACGTCTTTGGTGTCAAAAGCCAAAGTGAACCATTTCTTGTCTGGTTTGTATTATTATTATTATTATTAGGGGCAGATGTTTGAAGCTTTCTGTACCTCACACTGTTTTAACACGGAAGTGTTTTATGCCGAGGTCCACCACAGCTTTACTGTGTCACTATATGTCACTACCGTAACGGATATGATGCAGTAAAATTTATATGAACAGTGCCGAAAAAAAAAGCATGCAGAAAAATTTTCACTAACGCGGCCGGGATTGAACCCACGATCGCTCGAACCGCGACTAAAGGTGCCTGCCGCGCTACAGACTGAACTATCCATGGCCATATATTAGCAGGAGCATGAACACGCCTTATAACCCTCAATTTACACTTTCTCCATCTCTCTCCTTCTCATTGTGTTCTCCGATGGCTGGGGCCATGCCGCCACCTAGAATCGGCACAGCGAAATATCGTCATAGCACCAAAGAGCACCTATAGTTCGGCCTGGGTAGGGTAGTCCCAGTGCTCTCGTTGAGGCTACCCTGGCCCAAAAGCGCGGCTCAGTGCAGTTCAATCATTTCACTTTTGTGTTATACCGATTCCAATAAACAGGGGGATCAGCCACATTTTTTCACGACCTTCACTATTTGCGCACACTTTTTGCTGATGGACAACAAAAATGCATGCAACCTGATCAGATAAAGCTTTACTGTGGAACCGAAGAAAAGAACATGTACTATTTTCATGTCTAGCACTCTGACAAATGCAAACAAATGCGCTAGAATTTGATGTCAGACAGAGGAAAAACAACAGGTTAAAGGAAGAGAGGTTAAGGTTAATAACTTGGTTGAGGTACAGAAGACATAACTGGGAGTTATGCGATACTGGAAAAGTTACTTTGTTAGCTGTTAACAGCAGGTCTACTATGTATGAAAACTTCTAATACATTAGGATAGCACTTTGCTCTTTCATAATTTTGAAATGATGTTTAGACCAACTCAAGCTATATTATGCTAGATCAGGTGTGTGCACTGGACATCACATGTTATATTTTGTAAGCAACACGTTATGTAGCCCTACAGAAACACATTAGACAGTATAGGTGCGACAATTGATGCTACGCATACACCCAATCACTGGATGAACAATCCGTTTTCCCCAAGTTACAAAAGAGGAACCATAAACAGAACGAGAGTAACTCCAAGAATGTTGCCATATTGACACGGGCTTTTTCGCCACACTTTATTTGGTCATTTAGCTCATTGATTTAGACAACTTAGCTCATCGCAGCTCATCTGTCTCAAGAGCTCATGTATGCTTATGTGCAAGATAATTTAGTGTTGTAAACGTGAAATGCACGGTCACGTTCCAAAAAGATATATCTCGTGAAGCATTCTGATATTTACTTACATACCATGTACTGAAATGAAAGGTTGGACAGAACATCACTGCAGGCAAGTCCTCTCTTTCCAAATTCCTACGATGAATACTAGGTTAACCCCAGTAAACCTAAACCATTTCAATTTTAAATGCTTAGGCATACATTTTCCACAATCTAGTGTCAACATAAAGAAAGTGTTGAAAAAAGCAGATAACACACACTCAACATAAACAGTAAAGAGACAACGCATTTCCAAGTTCTTGAAAAAGCTTGATGATGAGCTCTAGTTTTAGGTTTTTGAAAACATGAAAACTGAATAATGACAGCCATTAATAAGGACATATCAAAGCACAGACACATCTGCAATTAGATTTTCAAATATAAGAGCATGTTCACCTTCTTAGGAGAGCTGTCATTTCAATATAGCACATGGAGCTTATGCAGTTGTATACAAGAACTCATTTCAGACATATCAAAGTTATACGACTATGAAAAGTAGTAACTGTGCAGTTCTTTTCACCACAACAAAGCTCTTTAAAAGAACACATGCTTCAAGTGTCCGTTTTTTTTTACTAGTGCTACGAAAGCATGCTTTGAACAATGAAAAAAAAAAAAAAATCAATCATTCCAGTCAATAAAGTGCCTTAATAGTATTTTGCTTCAGTGAATCAGTGAGTAATAACTCGGTGAGTAATAATGTTACAGTTCTTCCAAACAGAAAATGCCAAAGAAAAGAACTAAATAAAGAAAATGAACTTGCGTCAAGTACAAAACAAAAGCTGCTTAAAGGGCACCACGAACCTCCCTCTGCAATTCAGCCCTTTAATTCATTTGGGCCGTTTAGCGACTGTACCTAGGATCACACTATTCATGCACACCTTCACTTAATGCTTCACATTTTAGAAAACATTTTTTCCAAGTTCCTGCTTTCTTTGACACTGTGCTAAATTTGTACATGACATTACTTTTCACCAGCGGATCTCCTTTTGGCAACCAGTTATAAATTTTAAGTTTCAGACATGCTTCTTTTTATGCATATAATTGCACAAATTTTGTTCCACTCAATATAACAGTGCATGTATTGTTAAAAAGGTGGAGAGCAGCAAGATATATATATATATATATATATATAATTTGACATTTTACAAGCAAAAGCCACAATCCAATTATGTGGCACATCGTAGTAATAATTGTGACCACCCAGGGCTCTCTGTCGTGCACCTAAATATAAGTGCTACATTTCACAATTTCTATGGTTTCATGTACAAAAACTGCGATATAATGGTAAGACATGCCATAGTGGGAGACTCCGGATTATTTTTTACCACCTGAGGTTTGGTTAATGTGCACCTAAAGGTAAGTACACAGGTGTTCTTGGATTTAATCTCCATCAAAATGTGGCCGCTGTAACTGAGAATCAAGCCCATGTCCTTGAGCCTAGCAGCACGACACCATAAGTGCTAAGCTGTCATGGAAGGGTGTAGTAAAACATAGGAATGCTGGTGTGCTTGCATTCCATGTGGATGTGGTCAACACGGCAAGAATTGAACCCGCAACCTCAAACACAGCAGTGCAATGCCATAGTCATAATACTGCAATGAGAAGCAATGTTTCAACACTGGTACCCATTCTATGCTGGTTTTTTTCTACGCAGCTTGAGAATGCTTGCATAGTAGTGCTTGCCCATACCCTTCCCATAATGCAGGAGGCAGGTTAAAGTATAGCAGTGAGCACTCACTCATGTTGGACCCTCCGACTGTGCGCAGTTTCATTCCACTAAAACATAAACAACTTTTTTTGTCATTTTATATCCTAACATCCTTGCAAAGCTAGTACAATGCAATGTACTTACTGCAATAACCTTACTATTCACTCAATACTTTCACTGCACAACGTACCAAGCAATAAAAAGAAATCACCAAAGCAGGAAAGGAGAATTTTTGACACTCACCAAGTGTGTTTGTCGCAAAGGTTTTCTCAAGGCCGTCCTCCCCGATTTCTCTGTTTTGTGTGATTGTTGAAGCGCAATTCACCTGTGTTGGGTAATACATAGTAAAACACAAACAAAATTTACAGGCAATACACATTCTACACACTGATCAGCTAAGGAACTGCACGTCCCTGTTTTCTGCTCACTAAATGGCATGACTAAAAAACAGCTTCCGTGTCAACCTCAAAGTGCTGTGCACTGAAACAACCTTATCAAAAAATACTGCTGCCCAGTTCATGTGATAAGTACAGCAGCAAACAAATAATTACAATTATATAAAGATGTAGACACCGAACGTAACTTCGCTGACTAATGCTGTTGCAAGCACATCGATCAGAAAGATAGGGATTTCAAAGGACGAAAAAGGGAAATGTTAAGTGAAGCTCAATTACCAAATTATATTTCCAGAATACTAGAAGCATTAGTTTTATCATATGTGGGGTCTTCGCAAGCCAAGAAAAAAAAAATCACCAACCCATCCACTACATGAAGGTGGTCGAACAGCAAAGCTGTAGGCATTCATATGGTTTAAACATGCCCAATCTCACAAGCGTGCATGTGTAGGCTAGGGGTTAGGACAGTTTTTCTTCCTAGAAGAGCCATATCTATAAATTTAAACTGGGCTAAATTTGGCCGATCTTAAAGTACACCAAGGTGTCTTTTATTTCAATAATTATAAGCAGAGCAGGTCAATTCCTTGCAACATGAACTCAAAAAAGAGTTGGAGCAGCCTCAACCATATTGCCAGTAGCAAACAACTGCATTTTTCTCAGTTCTGCTGAATGCAGATTTGGCCCTTTTAGGAGGGGGGAGAACGCTTCACTTCCCTTTAGAGGTTGGGAGCATGGGTTCAAGCTCCAGTGCTTGTAACAAATTGTTTATTTCTTATTATATATGGTATAATCCTTAACTAATACAACTGTAGCTGTGCAAATAGCAAAATTTTAAGTGCAAAGCGAATTCAAATATTTATGTTTATGTTTATAAGTGTGAATCGAATGGAATATTTTTCAAATAATTTTCGAATATTTTTTTAATAATACTATGCATAAATTGACTGTTAAACATGCACAAAGAATTTGTGTGACTAGTACGTTCCCACAGCGTCATTGCAAAATCCTGAAGAACAGTCGAACGGAAATGTGCAACAGAAAGCTGAGCTAACTTCGCCGCAGTACATGGGTGTTAGCTTCACCACAGTACACGAGTCCTAGTGACAAGAGGCCCCCCTCTTATGTGGAACCCTGCATGCATACAGGAAGCAGATCCGAAGCAGAAGCTGTGAGGGGGCCCTAACAAGCAAAACAAATCACAGAACCAGTCAAGCAACAGTACTATTTGGATACTGTGGAGAATGGAGTCAACACAAAACTCTGCAGTTTGAGTACAAGAGGTAAACTAACCATAAGGTAACACTATTGGATTGGTGATACTACATTAGTATTAAAAAGGAATGTCACCTCCCCTTGATAACACTGCACTCGCAGTGCTTGAACTATGTGTTAGATTCTAGGCAATGAAACAAGAAAAACCCTTAGCAGTTTCAATTCGTACAATCTTTAGTGCTTGTACACCAGTGCCGATTATGGAAAAACTCTTCGACAAATATTCAGTGTTTCAAATATTAACTATTTGATTCCTGCAGTTTGAATATACCCAATTCATTATTAAGTATTTCTATTTCCACATTCCCAATAACTATTGTCCAAGTACATCGAACCCCATGATAGCAAAATCCCGCAGCAACGAAAGGTCTCAATCCCTGGCAGAAGCCCACAGGATTCAATGCATTTCGTATCTTATGTTGTGAAACTGTGATCCCGTGATAACGAAATTTGCTGGACCGTTAGACCCCATGGTGACAAAGTCTAAGAAATACACTCAAATGCACCTTCTGCTCACTTGAACTCGTAAAATTGCACCACAGAACACTTGCATGGGAGGTGCCATATTGAAAATGTCATGTCTGCCATCTTGATTGTTGATTGATCATTGCCTCCATTGTTTACTGTTGCATCACCATTGTTTAATGTCAGTAAGCGCACAGTGAATAAGAATTATTTGCAGGTTCGCATTATTTGCAGATAATGCGAACTACTACCGTGGTGTGCAGCTTGGTAGTGTGCATGGTAGTATGCTTTGAAGCACGGCCGGGCATGTACTGTGGTGGCGCGTTGCGAAGTGCGTGTTTTTACGCCATTCAGCACGCTGCAGAGTAAACGACGATGCAGTGCTTCTGGGTTATCGCTGATGCGTGTTATGGCGGTACTACACATCACATGTACTGCCGCTGAAGAGATTATCACGACAGACTTGTTGGCAATAAGTTGTACCAGCACATTAGTTGGCTGCCATCATCATGTACACCTCCGTGCAGCTCGACATCCATCATCGCTGCATTCTCGCTCGCCATAATCGAACTGTCTCCCAGCCACACAGCGGGTTGTGGAATGCAGTTGGCATATTTACTCGAATCTACAGCCTGTAACTTTGTTCTGAAAGCTGCCTGTGCACTCAAATCGAGCACAAAATTGAAAACACGTTGGCAGCATTGGTAGGACCTCCCCATCAGATCAGTTAGATGTGCATGTCGTCGCACACCGCAACATAGTGATGGGGGGCATTTGCGGTGGGTTTGTGCTGATTCGCTTCACGCACCTCTCGATCTCTGTGCACCATATCTGGCCTCAGTTAAAGGGTCCCTGAAACATATTTTTGACATTGCGTCACTGATTAGGCAACACAATTGTGAAATCATTCACACCATAAATAAAGCGAAGCACCATGTGCTAAGGCAGCTATGGGCTTATTTCTGTCGCCTTCCTCCTTACCACTGCTGTTCCTCAACTCGATCAGCTGCGGAGTGCGCCTCCCGCGTCAGGTGCCGAGCCCTCCGTAGCGACATAGCGCCATGATATCTTTATAGAGGTCACCGGCCTCGGTAGTACTAGCCTCTGTAAGAGTGCCGGCGACTCCTGTGTACGCCGCCAGATGCCGCGACGATACCGTTGGCTGAAACGAAGGAGCACGTTGTAGGAGCACGTTGCTCGCAGTTAGGTTGGGAAAATTACGTGCACGTCGCTGGTTATGGGCCAATCAGAGGCCTCCCCTGCTGCTTCGTTCGATGGTGGGGGCGTTTGAAAACGCCTTTTGGCGAGCCGCTGCGATCTTTTGCAATGCGAGTGTTCAAAACCTTATTGTAAATTACACACATTACGCAGAGCGCTGAGATCTGTCCTCTAATGATCCTAATGACTCGCTCTGCCGGATCACCATGTTTGCACAAAATCGTCAAAACCATTTCAGGGTCCCTTTAAGTTCACTGATAACACAGGGCTTCTATTATCAAGCTCTTGTAGCAGGAAAGTCATTTCTCACTTTAAAGATAGCTGCAAATCTTTGCGTGCCCAAGGCCTGCGACTGTGACCAACACAAAGAGC
Organism: Hyalomma asiaticum; assembly: GCA_013339685.2. Classification (NCBI taxonomy): domain Eukaryota; kingdom Metazoa; phylum Arthropoda; class Arachnida; order Ixodida; family Ixodidae; genus Hyalomma; species Hyalomma asiaticum. The sequence goes on along the minus strand of CM023481.1, from coordinate 142,661,481 downwards.
AAGTGGGAAAAATAAGAAGTCTACATGAGGTCATGTAGGCTCCCTAGCAAAAGTTTCTGAGGCCACAAACAGGAAAATCTCTGCACTTCGAAAACAAGCCTACAGCTTCCTAATGCACACGAACCTCTTTATAACGTAACGGGATATTAACAAAGTAAATAAAATTTTCCTTGAAATCTCCATAGACATACATGCATTTAAAACCTCATTTTAACGAAGTAAAATTGACCTTTCAATGGATGTAATGAACTAAAATAGTCTCTGGAACGGAAAATCAGCGCGTGTTCGCGCCAAGAGGATCGCCTATGGTGGTGTTAGGCGCGGCGATTAAAAATACCGCGACACGATGAAATTGTCGTATATTCCCGCATATAGCCGCACGCAAGCATCGGCGCACACCGGTACGTACTGTGCCTCCCTCCATCCAATTGTAGTGCTCACTCGCCGTCCCCGCCTTTTTTTTTCCCTCGCAGCTAGATACCAAAGCATGACCTCTGAGATCGCGTAGCGGTGATCTCGGGGGTCATGCTATCTGTGCATTTAGATGGCCGGCTGTGATGATATGAGCAACACACGTGAAAGTTCGCAGTTGCTTGCGAGTGCATCCACTTCTCTCGTTACGGTCGCCCGCTAATGCTACCGAACGCTGACGAGGCTGGGCATGGCCTCCGAGTGTGCATCGGCGACGTAGCAACCTTGGGAACCGCAAGCCGGCGCCGGCGCGGCGATGTTCATTGGCCTACTCATCGTGTATGTCGTAGTGGCGAAGACTGCACGCTCGCCAATCCGCCGCGTGCTGCTCGTTCACAACGAGATTAGTTTGGCTGCTAACTGTTCGTTTCTCCGGTTTCGCAGTAACTGTTTAGCGTCACCGTTTCTCTGGTTTCGCAGTAACGTGGACGAGACACAATCGCGTTGCGACAGAACATGGCCTGTCACACCGGATGCTGATTTGCACGTTATTGATGACTATAGTGTTCTATTGTTTTTTTTTACATGCTGCCTTTATGAAACACCGCATGTGTAGCTTTACCACGAGCCACAGTGACATCTCGATCCTTACTTGAACATTAAAATTTTTGCACCCAAATGGTAAATGTTGCAGTTAAGGGCAGTAATGGATATAACGAAATAATGGATATAACAAAGTAATTCCATGTCTCCCTCGACTTCGTTATAACAAGGTTCGAGTGTATAATGCCTTAATGTGCCTTCTTACTGTGAACACCTGAAAACTCGGTACGTGTTAGGTTCAGGGAAATACAGTAACCTTCGCGGGATAAAGGCGATCGCCGCAGCAGGCGTACTATGCGGCAAGCGATATGTGCCACTCCATGCATGAAGACTAAATCGCGAACTCGCCCAACTACGATTGACTAAACTTTCTGTCAGCAATGAAGTTCTGAATAGTCTGGCACAACGTTCACCTAAGCAGGCTAACAAAATATTTACAATAATGCTTCACTTTTCAGTAATTTCCCTCTTGCACTGCCTCGTTTCACAACAACGAAATTCTTGCAACAGCAACCTTTTTCGTTTTTCCTGCAGATTTCGTTACTGCGGTGTTCAACTGGACTTGAGGTCTGACACTTAGCTCTCACTCTTTTCTATCGTATGTCAGAGAAGATGTAGTGCAAATTCAACTAGAATTATCTTAAAGGAGTACTGACACGATTTTGCGGCGGCTCAAAATGTACATTTTTTTTTTTTTTCTAGCCATGTATTGTTAATGCCCTCCAGACACGGAGGCCAGGAAACAGGTACAAAATATTTTGGTTTGGTTTTAAAGTTTTCGTCGCCCAGCACTGCAAGCCAGCCCCGGCGCAATGGACACTAGGAGGACGTATAAGCACAGTCTATTAAACATCGCCAAAATCGCTATCAGAGTCACTGGATGACCGCGAGATTGTCGTTGTTTGCAGTGCCCCACGTGTAATTGACCACAGACGACAGAGTTGCAGCGACGCTATCACGAATTGCTGTCCCTACGTGACTCGGACGTACGTCCGACTATGTTGACATGCCACTAGGAAACCGTCCCCTCGAAATCGAAACCGAAAGTGGGCTTTTAAGAGAGCCGTATTAAAAATATATTCATTGCCTTGCGAGGCACCATGATACTCTTTTTGGGGTTCTCCATATGAGAACTTTAATTTACAGCAATAATACAATAATGTCAAAAATTCGTGTCAGTGCTCCTTTAAGGATATTGTTCAACATTTACAAATGCTGACACAACATAGTACTCACAGACAAAGGTGGCACTAAGAAAAAATTGCTTACAGAGCAGAAATTAAATTTACACGTGTGCACCCTTGCTTTTTGCTAAGTTCAGGAAAACAAGCACCTGAAATGCCAGAAAGATAAATTACTTATTAAAATGTCAAGCAATGCTTTCTTACCAGAACATGTAGGATTCCATATTTTTCTTTAAACTTCTTGGCAAAATTGAGAACCTCCTGGGGGCGGGACATATCCACGAGGTGCGCAACAACAGAATTCTGTAAAAGTAATCTGCATAGTGCTGCATCAATATTCCACGAGAGTGCATAATGTCAGAGAAATATTTTTCTCATGCAACTGCATACCTCGTCTTCTGTTATGTCGGTGATTGTTCTCTTTAAATCTTGTGCCTTCTCTTCATCTCTGCACACAAGGTGCACTGTGCCACCTGTTTGAAAGGCAAAAAGGTTAGTCACACCCACACATGCCAGATTAAACAGGCAGCAACAAGAGTGTCATATAACAGCAGGCATTTTTCACAATGGCATGCATTCTCAAGATACCTGAACTAAAATATCTTAGAGCAAAGCAAATGTGCTTCTATGGGTGAACGGTAGCAGCAAGATGAATGTCTACATAAACAATTATGTGAAAAGAAAGAGAACACCTCATTAAATACAAGAAAAGGAGAGAGCTTGGCCAGAGAACTTTTTATCTAACCTGCTACTCTGGGTAGGAAGAAGGGAGGAAGGAAATGAAAAAAAAAAAAAAAAAGGCGAGGTTGTGTGAATGATGACAGCGCACACAGTGAAGAACTATGTTCCTTCACTCGGTCAATGTCTGCACAATATTAAGGAAAACGAAATGACGGAATCAGTAGAACGTTGTACTATGTGATCCCTACTGACTACATTAAGATTACCGGTAGAAGTTGGCGTACAAATGTATGTCTGATATTAGAAGCTCTTTTTTTATTTGAATGATGAATACGAGAAGCTTCTTTAATATCAAAAAAGGAAAGTGCGAGCATTGGTGGCCTTCCTATCAGCCTGTGTAATTACAACCTTTTTGTTCTTATCTTATTACATATGCACCTGCAGTAGTTGGTCTTGTCTTTGCACATGTGCTCTTTGCCATGTTTTTCTATTCGTTTTAGTGGCCTTTGATGGTGAATAAACAGTGTGAATTTGCACTTGTCCAACGTGCTCTCACATGTGAGTGCCTCAAGCTTTTTGTGCTACCTATAAGTACGTCAACAAACTAGGCCATGAACGAGTCCTCAACCTGTTTTTCCTTGGCCTCCCTCTTCAGTCGATATCATACTACTTGCAGAGCCGATTTAGAATCTGAAGATATCGCCCAGCGCCGTGGTGTGTCAATATAGATAATACCGCCTCACGGATAGCGCTGATGCTGAACGTATTTTGTGGACAATCTTGCAGAGGCGTCAGTACAAACAATTCTATAGGCATCACGATCCGCTGTCGCAAAAAATGTGAGCGGTGCAGCAGCCTGCGAACACATGGCCACCACCACAGTACTTCTCGTTAACGTAGCACAAAGTTATTTATGTGAGAGTAGCAGTGTATGACAGCACTAACAGAGCTAACAGTTCATGCAATGACGTTCGCTTCAGTCCGTTTTTCTTTGCCGCTTAAAAATAAGCGTTGCGACTCAAACAAACAAGCAAATTGAAACGTTCCTACCTCTTTGAGCAAGTTGGATAGCAACCACTCTTCCAAGCGTACCCGTGGCACCAGTAATCATGAAAACTTTGCCAGTGCAATCAACGTCCAAGTCCGGGAGGTTGAAAGAACGGCAGGCGGATCGAAACCCACTTCTGAAAAGTGTAGCAAAAGACAGGCAGACATCGCCTTCATTCAATGTGGCGAATTATATGCGCACATATAACGTGGTCCACAGACGAAGTCTAGTAAGTTACCCGGTAACGGTGCATTAGCAACGAAGCGCTCTGCGTAGACACGCCCAATAACACGCAACTTTTAAGTCAAAACCACAACCTACCCGCGCTTTACAATCCTACTCCATAAACATGCTTTGTAAACGCATTTTATGCTGCAATGCATCGCTTAAAGAAAAAGGAGAGGGAGCTGAAAACCACGCAGCACATATATGTGCCATAGCAGTATGCCCACGCAGCTTTCTTACCTGCTGTACTCTTTCATGCCCTTCGCAAACCAGAAAACGTTCCTGTAGAAGGACGTCATAGTTCAGTGCAATTAATGGTGACTAAAATATGTCAACAGTGAGCGACAACTGCAGAGACACGGCAAACTACGCTAGTTTCAAGAGATGCATATCTCCGTGCCGTCCAACCAACAGCAGACGGCTTTACGCCAGGCTCCTGGTGGCCAGATTATAAAGGGGATCCGCTACGTGACGCGAACGTCTGTAGAAAGCAGGCAGGCGATCAAATGACGAAGCAAACAGCTCGACGTACAGTACATACCGTCTTTGAAATTGCATATCCTGCATATTTTCGAGAATGTCACGATCGGCAGCGGTGTATGACGAGCCTACGCCATGATGATGTAATGAGTACAGAATGCAGTCGTCATGCGCCAAGAGAAGCACGCCGCCGCATCACATTCACTTTCGCAGAACTTGAAATTCAAGCGGTTGGGCAGCGTTTCATTTATTGCTTCCTTCAGGCGCTTCAGACTTGCGTGAATGCACCATTCAAAGTTCGATATTCAGGTTTATGCAAGTTATGGACGGTTTGCAGTTATGGACGGTTTGCAGGCACAGCATTAGGATACCGAAACTGAACTGCTTTATGTTGGCATTTTATTCCAAGTAGAGGAAGGTAGGAAGTTGGCTTTTTGGAAGACTGATGTTGAAAACGTCGAATTTTATTTCTATATAGCATATGAGAAGTCAGTTACGAGGTTGATGTAAGGGTACGTCAAATGACTTAACTTGTATTTCAATCTCCACACATCTCCAGCAGCCCTCTCCACCAAGAACATCGAGCTATGGAGCCGTACTGTAGTGCCTAGAATATACTGGCCAGTATATTCTAGGCATTATAGCCGTACCGTTGAGCAACGCCGTACTGGGTCGCTCACGGCGCGCAAATTGGAAACCTGAATTAAAACAACACAAAACAGCCTTTTAGACAGCCTTTTATATTTCGATTTTTCCTTATTTCTTTCCTCATGAAGTAAGGACAGCGACGACAATATGTGCTTTCATTCGTGCGTATACGGTGTATAGAAGGATACAACTTAAAAAAAAAAAAAAGAGCAGTTGGCGACAAGGACCGACGGACCGCGCGCGTCTGTGCTACTCCGCCAGCCAGTCACAGATGCAAACAAAATCGTCGTCATCAGTCCTTTTCAATATGGCGCCATGTTTATGCCTTCGGCACCTGCGGAGCGTCTGCTGTTCTTGCGTCCTTTCAACGGTATAAGTCATGATGTGCTCGAGAAGCATGGACAAACATGTGTGGAGTCTCAGCGTTTCCACCTGCAAAAAACCGCGGTACAGTTGTTTTCGCTGCCGAGCCCGTTTTATACGTGAAACTTCATTGAACTGAGTTCAAAAACTCAGGTGGCGGAGCTTGTGCAGCGCCGGGTTTGCGCATTGGAAGCGCTTAATTTCAGCTCAATAAATAAATACCCTTTCCATGTTCCACTCTAATAAACAAATCAAAACATAACAATTTATGCACCCACCTATTGTTTTTGCCACCCTCGGTTTATTTTGGTAACAAAGGAAGTTCAAAGAAGGAACTATTTGAGGCTTCGCGGAGTTGTAGTGGCTGGCGATTATAAGGGCGTGGGAGGGGCTTCACTGCAGACTTGAGTTGTATCCGACTCTTTTACACACGTCTGCTTGGTTTTGTGTCGTCCGTAGAAGAGTATAGACAGAAAACGGGGTGTTTTAGTATAAGTCATTGGAGTGGGAAAAGTACCGCGGTCGTTTTCTCTCCGCCGCCGCGCTAAGCCACCCTAAAGTCCCTAGATCGCGTTTCTAGGGACTTTAAGCCACCCTAACAGCGCGCGCGCGCCCGCACACAGTTCGCTCTCCGCAGTCACGTGGTCATTTCGCTGCCGTAGCATGGTCCACCTCACTCCTTTGTCCTTTCTCGCGGTTACCAACGCACACTATACCTCGCATATTAATTAGTTTTATGGCTTGAAAACACTGACGCAGCCAGAAATATTTCGGGGGGTGTTTACGTACGGTATGAATAGGGGAGTGTTAAACATCGCACCATGTGTATGATGTGCGGTAAAATTAAGGGTCGAAAGTATGGCGAAGGGCGGCTATATGCAACATTCAGGGGTGGTTTAGTGACACCGCCACCCCGCCCCCCCTCTCCCATTTTCAAATAGATACGCCCCTGCCTGAAAACGCTGCGCGCAAACTTCGCGGTGGCACTAACTGATCCGTGCCTTTCCCCAAATTCAAGACACCGAAGGATGCTTATGATGCGCAGCAACCGGCAATTAAGAATCGAGTAAGACGCTCTTAACTAGCTATTCCGAATGGAAACAACAACAACAAAAAAAAAACGCCAAGCGACGGCCTGAAAATGGAATCCTGCGGGGGAATTTCGCGTGAACGATACCTGCCTCTGCCAGATAAGCGTCTATAGCTGTTAGAACGTCGTAAATATTGTTTTTGCATTTACTTACTTTGCCCGATACCCGTGTAGTATGTTTCACGTGGTTGCCGGAGAAAGCGGATGCACATAAAGAGCAGCAGTTCCTGTGTACAGAACAGAAGCCGCCGGTCCCAGAAATAACGATCAGCGCGGCATATAAGAAACTTCACGTCGAAAAACCAGTTATCACTATGAGACTCTGTAGTGGAGGGCTCCGGAAATTTCGACTACCTGGGGTTCTATGACGTGCACTGACATCGCATAGTACACGGGCCTCAACGTTTCGCCTCCATCGAAATGCAGCCGCCGCGGGCGGGATTCGATCCCTCGACCTTCGGATCAGCAACCAAGTGCCATAACCACTACTGGCCTCGAGATCGAACACAGTCGGCGCCTAGCGGCGAGTGGACGAAGCTCCCAAGTGTGGACAGCTCCTTGCGTCGTCTACTAGCCACTGCGCTTTTACATGCGCGCGTACGTCACACATATATCCTCCAATATGTTAAATTGAATTGAATTGAATTAAGTTTATTTCTCCTGTTTACAACAGAAAGGAAGCAGAAGCTAAAGGCGATGTGGCCTGACTAAGGCTTCTGCTCCTGCGACACCTCGGCACGCAAGCCGTACGTAGCGCACAAATCAGCACAAAATGTGCTGTACAGATTCAACTGAAATAGTCGCAAAAGAAAACATGTGTACTCGCAAAAAAAGTAGAAAGATGCGACAGTCGCAAAAAAAGAGAACACATCATGTCTACAGAAAAACTTAGAAAAATTCGACATAATTCAATTAAAGAACGCTTTGCCTTAGATAATCAAAACCTATAGGATTGAGACAGAAGAATGGACAATATACGTATAGCGCACTTCCGTCAAACAAATGCAATAGTGTGTGAAATGAGAAATGTTTTGAACGAATCATTCGAACCTTCCATGACCTCATCGTGAAATTCGCGTAGTCTATTAAGTAGCGAAGGCGCTTCGTAGGTCTGTAACTGCCTCCCGTAATTGGTTGTGATTTTTGGTGTTCTCAGATGATGTTATCGAAAGCTGTAGCGCGGATTAGGGGGTGCATTCATAGCCTAATGTGTTCTGTTTGTTTGATGTGTTGCATCAACTTGTAGTAGTACACTTGGTTTGCTTTTAACATAGAGTACTTTATGAAAATAGGCTTCGTTCTAAAGTTTTGTAAAGGTCCACGATAACCCTCAAATGCACGTAGGACTCTTCTTTGCAGTACGATCAACTTATAATTTTTTGCGTTGTAGTGCCTCAAATTAATATACAGTAGGCTAATCGGGAGTAGAATAGTGCATAGTACAATGCAGTTTTCAACCAAGGGGGAACAAGGGTGCTCAGTCTATATATAAGCAACCGACAGTTTTACTCAATTCTATTACAGTTTTGTCCACGTGTACGTTCTAGGCCAAATCTTCCTGAAACCACACTCCAAGAAATTTTTTTACTGTTTACCTTCTCTATCACTCTGTCTTCAAAAACAATAGTTGAGTTGCAGTTTCGTGGTTTATTAGTAGGGGGAAATATATATTTTGTTTTGGAGGTATTCATTTGTTGCTTATTCTTCTGTCGTAACCAGAAAGATAGTTGCTTCATGTAGTTGTTAACTTTTAACTCGAGATCTGTTATAGTAGCAGCTTTAAAGGAAATGTTCGTATCGTCTGCATACATAGCTAATTGCGAACATTAGTGAGGATTTCCGCGTAAGATGAAACTTCATTATTTATACTGACATACTGGTAACGGTTTGTTAAGTAATGACGTAAAAGTTGCAGTGCGTTACTCCGTACACCATACTTTTCCTATTTACTAATGAATAAATCGTGGCAAACTGAATCAAATGCTTTCCTGAGATCTATAAATAGATCTAATGTATACAATCGATTTTCAATGTTTGCTATTATTTCATCCTTAATATTAGGAAGAGCTGCTTCACAGGATTTGTTTTGTTGTTTTTTTTTTGAAAACCATACTGCATGTCGCCGATTACGTTATATTTACTAAAAAAAATTCTGTAGTCTAACATTCAAGGCACTCTCAAAATCATGACTAGAAGAGACATCGTTCTTCACTTTGAGAAGCATTTGCGTAACTTCGGCAGGGGTAACAGCTGTAAGTATCACCGAGTTAGAGAGGCTGAAGCTGGTCACGATAAGTGTTGTCGTCAGTCCCTCCTCATCAGGATACTGGACAATAGTAACGAAATATTCGTTCAAATCAGCTACTGCTTTCGTACCTGTCAAGACGCCAGTGGGTGTCTTTATGTTTATGTCAGTGCTCTGTATTTTAATTGTACTGAGGTCCCTGAATTCATTCCAAACTTTCCTAGGGTCATTCTTTATTTTAGCAAATAGTTTTTCGTAGTACTTAATTTTTGCCTGCTTTAGTTCAGCGTTGACCTTATTTCTAAATTTTTTTGAAGACAGGAGAGAGATCGGCACTTCTGCATTTTACAAACAGGTGATGCAGTTTGTTCTTTCTTGTTATCATTTTTAAGAAGTGTTTGTTCCCTGAGCCGGTGCAGTGTTGAATGCTTTCATGTATTCTTATCCAACCATAAAAGTGTTAGTTATAGTAATATTTGGCTTTGCGTTGCAGTCTTTGCACATTCTTAAAATCACTGAGGCTCCGCCACGGTGGTCTAGTGGCTATGGTACATGGCTGCTGATCCGAGGGTCGCGGGATCGAACCCCTGCCGCGGCGGCTTCATTTCGATGGAGGCGAAATGTTGAGGCCCGTGTGCTGTGCGGTGTCAGTGCACGTTAAAGAACCCCAGGTGGTCGAAATTTCCGGAGCCCTCCACTACGGCGTCTCTCATAATCAGGTCATGGTTTTGAGACGTTAAACTCCAGTAATCAATCAAAATCACTGAGCGCCTGTGTCGTCATCGTCCCTCCGGTTCGGCACAGTATTTCAGTTTGGCTGCTGCTGTAGCGCACTCAGTGTCCTTCTGAATAAGCAAGCGGGAAACACCAACGTGTAAATGCAGCGCTGCAGCCATATCGTCTCGCGATATGCGATTGTGAGCATGACGGAAAATAGCAGACGTTTTTAGTTTGAAGAACACATTTTTTATGGTGCATAAAAAATAAACCTTTTCTTGTCATGGTCACGCAAGTAATCATGCGAAGAGTGCTATTCGTTTAGTATTAAAATGTTTACTTAATATAGGCTTGTGTCAAATAATATCGTCATAGTACTCAAGCGGCGTATACAGCCACGTAGTTTGACTGAGCCACTTAACTGCCTTGCAAGCGTTTCATGGAACATGACATGCAAGGGATTTAAACGCAAGTATGCGTGTAAGTGACACAGCGGTGTACACAAGCTGCTACTTCAACTCAATGCGCAGTAACAGCCCTTTTTTTTTTGTTGTTGTAGCAAACGGTAAAAAATGAGGGAGAACGCAATACTGAACTCTTGCAGTCGCGTAACAGCGATGCCAACATTGTAGACAGTAGAAAACTTAAGTATGGTGAAAGAAAAATAGACGGAGAGAACAGCCGAGGAAGTCAAACTGTGAGGGTGGGTGATGTCAGTACCCTGTTGAATGGCTTCCTTATTGCACGCTTCCTTCACGTGCAATAAAAACGTTTTGCGTGATTACTGCATTGACGTGAGATTGAAGGACACGTGTATGACCGTTTGACTGCAATTAATGCTTTTATTTAGCTAACAACTGCCTCAAACTGCTCACAACAGAGCGCCGCTGTGTACACTTCAATGCGTGCCGCCGAACGCCTAGCCACACTCACGCGGTGACAGTGCTGCCATCTACATGTCGATCTCGAGGCCTGTTAGAACATTTGCACTACAATTACTTTTGTTGAGCTTGCGTGATTTTGATCGCGCAGTATTTCCCGTGCATGCTCATCTTAACTTGCACTCATGTCCATACTTCTCCAGCATAACAACTTTGCATCGAGCTACGAATGATCTGTCGATGCTTGGCGCCCATTTGTTTTTCTAACAAGATATGTATTTCTTATTTTATTTTATTTATTTACGATACTGTTGACCGTAAGGCCGTTACAGGGTGGGTTGTATGGCGTCACAGCAACAAACTCGTGTTTCAAGGAAGAAAAAAAATATACAAATGGTGCGTTGGAACGAGAATTAAATACAACTATTACGCGACAAACATGCAAATACTGGTAAGATCATATTTCGAACAACAGCTACCAAAACCCGAAGCGAACGTTATAAAAGCAAGCTTCTGAGAAGATACATCAATGATTCGTCGGTCAAAGGAAATACAAAACGTCAATCAATACTTGAAAAGCAACAGAATTATTCGGCACTCAATTTCCTAATTTCTAAGTTATAATAAATGCCCAACCAATAACACAGTGAACACATGATATGTGTGAAAAAAAATTAAGAGATACACGCGTGTTATGCACAGGAATGAGTGCAAGCAGAAGCAAGTGTTTCGGCCGTTGTACATTGCATTAGTGATGATGGCGTTCCAGTCTTTTATAATGCGAGGTAGGAATGAGTTTGCATATGCAAGCATTTGTATGTAGTTGTGGCACAACAAACATAAAGTCATGCTCTTTCCTGAGAGTTCGGTTTACTTGGGGAATTAAATAGGAAGAAATGTCGATGTTGAAATGGTGCTTAGAAAGCAAGAACAAAAATTTCAATCTTGCCACGAGGCGCCGCTGTGAGAGCGGTGGCAATTTAAGGAGTTTTAGCATCTGCGTTACCGATTCAGTTGATGTAAAAAAATATTTGAATAAGATAAACCGTGCAGCTCTTCTCTGTACCTTTTCGAGTTGGTTTATTATACCTACTTGAGACGGATCCCATATGATTCTGGCCTATTCTAAGGTTGGCCTTACATATGTTAGGAACGCGGTTAGTTTTAGTGACTATAAGGTGCGAGTTTCAATTTTCTGCGCAAGAACCAAAGTCTCTTTTCGACAGCGCTCGCTATTGTCGCGACATGTGTTTTCCAGCTTAGATTCGTAGCGATAGTTATCCATATATATGTATCAAGTTCAACTATAGCCAGCATTTGGGAGTTTACAAAGTATTTATGGTCCATTTATTCTTTGTTCGATATCCTGAAAACGACGGTTTATGGTTCGTTCATCTTCATCCTCCACCTTTCCCACCATGTTTCAATCGCAGCTAGGGCATCGCTCAGTGATTTTTGATCATTAACGTCATTAGCCTCCCGATAAATTAAACAGTCATCGGAGTACAAACGCACAGAGATGTCCTCACTGATATCGGAACTGATGTCATTGATGTACGCCAAAAATAAAACCGGGCCCAAAACAGAGCCCTGCGGTAAGCCTGAGCTAACTGTTAAGGTGCTCGGTTTTATGCTATTTATTTCGTCGTACTGCGCTCGACCGGACAGCTAAGCACGAATGCATTCTATTAAATCGCAGTTTACTCCTATTTTTGTCAATTTGCGAAATAAAGAGAGAGTGAACAACCCTGTCGAAGGCCTTTGACAAGTCTGAGCAAACTGCATCGAGATTTTTTTTTTTGTTGTTGTTTAAAGCGTTATAGAAGTCGTTGATAGTTTCGACTAGCTGGGTGGCGGCAGAAGGGCTTTGCCTCAACCAACGTTGGTTTGGAAAAAAGATTTTGTTGTTTGAAAAAAAAAAAGATTTTGAATGCGTTCTTTTGGAGCTAATGAAAGTTAATTCCGGTCTCGTGTTTTGAAAGACAAAAAAAGGCTTCTACGTGGTTTTACGTACAGGCTTGAGCTCTCTCTAGCTAGTTGCACGAAAAATCTACCCTGAGTAATTTTTTTAAGTGCTATGCTGTTATATATCTTTTAGTCTGGTCACGTCAGCGTACGCAATTTGCTGGCAAACGCTGAGTTTGATAATGACAGTAACTCGTTTTACTTTTAACGATCATGAAGCTTCATGTTAGGGGATATTAAAGCACATATTGCCACATTGTCTATGTTCATGTGTAGCGAGAGACGCGAGCGCTTGTGTACCTTCGGTTTGCGTCTCTGCATGTGTAACACTGGCGAGTATGATCACGCGTGAATGATGCTGTGGCGTCCCATTTTCATCTCTGTAGTTTCGAGGCGTTCATAAGGAGCGTCCAGTTCGAACATTGCCGGGTGTAAAACGGCGTGCGTCGCCGAACCGTGTGTGTTCCTTCTCTTGCGAGCCGCCGAAAGATAGCTGTGCTTGTCGACGCTACCGCCGCCGAATTAGGACACGATCGTCCGATAAAGTGGTTGCCCCAAGACGCTCCTCAGGTCCTGCTCTTCTAGTCACAACACTGCGTCGCATTTAGTGGAGGTGGTAACGTCTCATGCTAACGTCCTGGGAAACAAGAGAAGCAGACCCCATCATACGCTTCCTGTTGACGGCGCCGCTGCGCAGCAAGCAAGTCGCCGCTTGCTGAACTCACCTCCGGAGTACAGCCCTCTCCAAGTAAAGCTGACAACGAAGGCGGCCGAAACTAAAACCAACGACAAAACTGCGATGCCGATTGTCCTCCAGCCACCGAGAGAGCCGCCAAAATTCCATAGCTCACCGCGCGGAGACGCTCAGGAATGGCTTGAAAAGTTTACGAGAGTAGCCACTCTCAACAAATGGGACGATGACAACAAGCTGAAGCACGTTTTCTTGTCGTTGGAGGACTTTGCTAAGGTATATGGTTCGAAAACCGTGAAGCATCCCAGCGAAAATGGCAAGGAACGTGCAGAACTGCTACTTCAGACGTGCATGCAACAGCCTGGGGAATCTGTACTGATGTACGTAGAAGAAATGCACGGGCTGTCGCGACGAGCTGACCCGGCAATGACCGAAGACAGGAAGGTACGCTTTCTGATGTGAGGCGCAAAAGAGAATCTTTTTTCTGGACTCCTTCGGAACACCCCCTCTACAGTAGAAGACTCCCTAAAGGAAGCCAGCCACATTGAAAAACCATTGCAAATGCGCGCAAGGCATTATGGCCAGTTTTCGCCGACATCGATGGGCGCTAGAGCCGCTCCACGCAACCCCTCGCACGACGACAATCTCAGAGACATGATTACACACATTATACGCGAAGAAATGCGCATGATGTTTCCGACATCGCAGCCAAAAGTTTCATCCCTCGCCAGCAATAAGCGAGAAAGTTCAGCACGTGCTGAACCACGAATGATCACAGCACGTGCTGAACCGTGAATGACCCACGAACCGTGCCAAGTGATGAACGCGCCAGAAGTTATGACATACGCCGCAGCCGCACGCCGTGCAGTACCCCCGCCAACCTTGAGCCGGGAGGCCATTATGCCGCAACGTCGCCTTGCATCGACGCATGTATGGACAGACTTCCACGACCTCTCGCACGAACAGCTATCATTTTAATATTTAGGCTCCGGGAGTTTCGACCACCTGGGGTTCTTTAACGTGCACTGACATCGCACAGTACACGGGCCTCAACATTTCGCCTCCATCGAAATGCAGCCGCCGCGGCCGGGATTCGATCCCGCGACCTTCGAATCTGCAGCCGAGTGCCATAACCACTACCACCGTGGCGGGGCAGTTTTGCTTTGTTAGCCAGACCTCTTCTTGTCTAACATAACTTTCATTTACTAACAGCAAGTTTCTCATGAATTTCTATTGTATCATCCTTGAAGATTGTAGTCAAAATTGTTTGCTCGGTAAATATGAGCAGGAACAAATCCCACACTGTACAGTTTATCTACTCATCACAGTTTAAACATTTATTGCTGGCATGCAGTGGGAAATGGCACATTTTACGCCAATTTTTCAGGATCATCTTCCCACAATATTTCGAGAAAATACGAGTGGAGGAAGAACGTAGAATGATTGATTGATTTGTGGGGTTTAACGTCCCAAAACCAGTTCTGGAATGACATTATTTCTATATGTGCTAGCAAAATATATCTCAGGTAGAACACTGCGCATCTGCTTTATGGCTATAGTTTTGTGTCTCATATGTAATTCAGCATGTGCCGGGGCAGTGAAAATGAGTTAGAACAACTTGGCGCCTCCGTGCTCCACGGTTCGCATTTGTCTTCAGCGCACCTTAACCTTGGTGATGTTAAAAACGCGACAGAGTCGTTCTTAAATATATAATAGGCGACTATATATTTAGTGTCTATTTAATACCAGGCAGGTTATCAGCGCTTGAACACAAGTGCAAAAGCGAATAGCGCATTAAGCGCTGCATTTTTTTTCTGTAATGACAGTAGTATTACACATACACGTCCGAGTAAAAGCTGCACCTATAGTTTTGCCTAATTATCAAGAGAACAATGGTATACTTCATTTGGGGTTGTAAAAACTCACGCGATTCGAGGAGCACGCGTCATTCTATATGTAAATCCCCACCGTGTGGCCGTCGCTTCGCCGCTGGACCGAATATGGCCGCGATGCTTCCCGTTCCTGTGACTTTATTTATTGTAGTGCTCCTGTACATGTTCCCCATACAGAGACACTAATTTATTGGAGCCCCTGCCACCATCTATGGTGTGTCGGAGGAAGCTAAAAAACAAACAAACAAACCCAACCCTTTTCCGAGACACGCCAAGCTTCAAGTCTAGACCTATCACTTTCTTTCTTTCTTTCTTTCTTTCTTTCTTTCTTTCTTTCTTTCTTTCTTTCTTTCTTTCTTTCTTTCTTTCTTTCTTTCTTTCTCAACTTTGTGTTTTATTACCGGAACCCTTCGTACACTTTGTCGCACAATAATCGCTCTTTGTCGCTGTCGTTTCGCCTCGGCATCAAGGGCACTCACGGTCGTGTATGCAAGTTGACGACGAGTCCTTTCCCTGACGAGTTCGCGACGTTGCTGCTCGAACGCAGCTTGTTCTGTGGAATGCACCAGGCGTGGCCTCCCTATCCGGTTACCGAGTCTTGGGCAGGGGGGAGGCTGCGCTGAACGCGCTTGCACACCCTTTCTCCCCTTTCCCTTCCCGCATTCTACCGAACGACCTTGATTGGCCGAGTGCGTCGCGTGATTAATCATTATGTATTAGTGGGGTAAGAGAAAGAGTGGATCTGGTTGTTTTCGCGTTACGGTGCTGCCACCGGCGTACGCAGGCTAGCCAATACAAGCTTCGTGTGAGGAAGAAAACAGAAAAAGAAAGCGGCACATTACGTACGGGATTGTGTGCAGCAGGAGCATTACTCTCTCTCACTGGCACGAGTGAAGCGCCAGAAAAGGAGGGTGACACGTAAGACACAGGGGAAACGAGCGGTGTGCTCGCATGATTCACAACGGGAAACCGATAGCCCATGCCAAAAGAGCCAAAAGACGCAGGCGCATGGAAATGCAGAAGCTAAAAGAACGCAGAAAATATTTTCTCGGTGCAGCCGCTGCACAGATAGAGTAAACATTCGTATGCGGTGTGCGACCTTCTGTATTTCGATTAAGGATCTGATGTTCGTGATGAGTGTTCGAGACTGTCAAACGCGACTGCACCCTCAATGTTCTCGCAGATGCGTTTCCCGGTCGAGACCCAGTGACACTGGCCCAGAGACATGGTTTCTGCCGCTTGTAAGGAATCTCTGCTACGGCAGTCGGTTCCTCATTTCTTCTTGACGCGACTAGAAATGCGAACCGAAATCTGTTCGCCTCCTGAAGCTCCGCTGGCCATTTGTATTTACCAGAATGGAATGACTACCAACTTTTATGATGCATCGCTATACCAAATCCGTGATTTTGAGATAGCTGCATGGTTCTTGAATTTCACGTTTCCTTTTTTTCAGCCCTTTGCACCTAAGCAAAAGCAAACGTGAATTATTTTAGTGTTCTAGTGTTTTAGGCTTGTTAAGGCCAGGATATGTATAGGATCGATTGAGGCACACGTATTGAGTATAGTGGTGGACGTCAGGGGCTGATCCAGAATTACGTTTAGGGGGGCGAAGGGGCTGCTACCCTTGGTGTAACCAGTACGCTACGCGGGGGTGTGTGGATACCAAGTCATTCGTTATTTGGAGAATTTATGGGGGTGTGCGAGGATCCAACTGGGGGGATGGGGGTGTTTGGGGGATGTACATATAAGCAGTACACTTAACCTCCTGAATCCGCAGCGGCGATGGAAGCCACGGGCACCAATCAGCAACGTGGAAAGCAGTCATCCACTGTGCGAACGTTGCAATGGGCCGCATGATACTAACCTGCGTCGAGATAGAGGCACCAAATGCCGTCAGTGCGGGAGGAAAGGACATCTCGCCAGTGTGTCACAGGAGCCGGCCCCAAAAGTCTGGTGCGTTCGCTGTAGAAGACGGTGATAGCAAAAGAAAAATATGTATGCTTGCCCTGGCAGCACGCAGCACGACTGACAGAGCCATGTAGCAGCCTCTCTAACAAGACGTGGAGAGGGAGGAGACTGCTTGATCATAGACACTGGCTCACCGGTGAGCGTGATTCCCAAGATTGCGTACAGGGGACACAGTAGATGTTGGCCATGGAAAAACTGCCCTGCGGCTGTCCTGCTTCCTTGAACCCCTGCCCGTCGTCGGCAAGTTATAACCTTGGACATGAGGTACGGGACAACCGTTAGCAGTGCACTAGTGATTTTTTTACTCTCAAGGACCACTGCTGTGCGGTCGGCGTACCATAGAAGAATTTTGCAAGGCCGGCATGTCCCTTTTGGACGCCAAAAATGCTACGCGGGTAAACTTTGTTCAAGAGGAAAGCTCTACTTGGTAAGTTTTCGCAGCTGTTTGACAACAAGCCGGGTTGTTGTAGAGGCCCTCCCGTTAAAGTGTACATCAAGGAAGGTTCTTGACCTCGTTTCTACAAAGCGCGAACCGTGCCTTATGCAATGCGTGCACAAGTCTCAAAAGATACTGAACGCCTGGTGCAAGAAGGAGTACTATCTCAGATCAGCGTTTCTGAATGGACAACGCCGGTAGCTCCTGTTGCAAAAAACAACGGTGACATAAGGCTCCACGGCGACTCAAAGGAGTACTGACACGATTGTGAGGCGGCGCGAAATATACATATTTCGTTTTCTTGCAATGTATCGTTAACGCCCTCCGCGCACAGAAGCCAGGAAACACGTACAAAATGTTTTAGTTTGTTTTTAAAGTTTTCGCTGCCCAGCACAGCAAGCCAGCCCCAGCGCAATGGACACTACGATGACGTATGAACACAGTTATAAAAATTGCCGAAATCGCTGTCAGAGTCGCTGGACGACCGTGAAATTGTCGTTGTTTGCGTGTTCCACGTGTAATTCACCACAGATGACAAAGTTGCAGCGCCGCTATCACAAATTGCTGTCCCTACGTCACTTAGATGTACAAGGTCGTCCACTCTTAGGGTGAACACGGCGCAGCGTGGCTGCCTTCTTTAGAACGCCAGCGCTCGCGATCGGACGGCGCATCGACGCTAATATAGTGCAGGCGTAGAGGGGCTTGGATCACTCTGTGCGCCTGCACATTATTAGCTTCGATGCATGCCCACGTCGCAAGCACTGGCGTTCCAAAAAGGGAGCCACGTTGCGTCGTGTTCACCCTAAGAGTGGACGACCCTGTACGTTCAACTGTCTTGACACGTCACTAGAAAATCGCCCCTTCGAAATCGAAACCGAAAGTCGGCTTTTAAGGGAGCCGTATAAAAGATATATTCATTGTGTTGCGAGGCACCATGATACTCTTTTTGTGTTTCTCCACGCCAGTGCTTTCATTTACAGCAACAATACGAGAATGTCAAAAGTTCGTGTCAGTACTCCTTTAAGTTAACGGTAAACCTGACGACCTACTTGGAACAGTATCGCTTGCCGAAAGTTGATATCTTCGCAGCGCTTGCAGGAGGGGAAGTATATAGTACGCTGGGTCTACGCAATGCACAACCAGCTCCCTCTGGACGAAGAAGCGAAGATCGCATTGTTGACCACGCATAAGGAACTCTACTGCTATCATCTCCTCGCCTTTAGAATTGCTTGAGCACCAGCTCTGTTCCAAAGGCACATGGAATCTGTTCTACAGGGACTTCCTGGGGTGAAGATTTATCTGGATATTACCGTCCCGGAGAAAAGCACGGTATGTCTGTATTGCGACAAGTGCTCCAGCGACTGCAGGGCAGCGGTTTGAAGCTGAACAAAACCAAATGCAGATTTCGAGAAAAGCAAGTGACATTTCTAGGCCACCGCATCGACGAGAAAGGCCTGCATCCTGTGCAAGACGATCTAGACGTCATACTAGGCGCACCTGCGCCAACGTCGGTGAGCCAGTTGAAACCTTTCTTGGTTTGATAACTTACTACTCCAAATTTTTGCCAAACCTCTCAAGTATGCTCACACCACTGTAGACTGTTAACGAAGAGGGTTTCCTTGAAATGGGGACGGACGCAAGAAAGCGCATATCAAGAAGCGAAGAATGCTATTTAAAAGGCAAGCTTTCTAGTTCATTATGACCCACGCTAGCCACTCAGGCTTGAATGTGACGCATCAGTGTACGGTGTGGGTGCAGTGCTCTCATTGCATCAACGATAAAGACTACCCAATAAGTTTCCGATCGGGAACATTGACAGCAGCGGAAAAGACTACTGGTTTTTGGCGTGACTAACTTTCGTGACGACCTTTTTGGCAACCGTTTCACCCTGGTAACTGATAACAATTCTTTGACGGGGCTCTTTCATCAGGATAAGCCTATTCCGAAAACGACCGCATGCAGCAAGAACCTAACGCTGGGCCTTACTCTTGTCAGCGTATCAGTATGAATTCGAGCGCAGGAAGGGACCACTAAACATAATGCCGATGCGTTGAGCCACCTGCCGGGGCCTAATCGAGAAACCACTGGTGAAAATATTTCTTTTGAATATGTGCTGCACGCACAAGCATTGACCGAGTTTGCTGTGTCCCCAGATGCTATAGCAGCGAACACCACCATAGATAGGTTGCCTTGTCGAGTAATGAGGGGGATTCTGCAGGGCTGCAAGCAGAATTGAGTGCAGGAAAACAGTGTTTCCATTTCCAACCTTTCTTCAATCGTACGCACGAACTGACACTGAGTAACGGCTTAGTTTATTGGGGTCACCATGCTCTTCTGCCGGAGAGGGCGCGTTCCTTCATGTTGCAAGAGTTGCAAGAATGCCACCCGGGTATGACTGCAATGAAGAGCCTCGCACGCACGTCGTTTGGCACCCCGGTCTGGATCAGGGACATAGAGAGCCTAGTGAAGGGTTGCCCACGCCGTGTGGGTCAAAATGTCGCGGACATCCGACAATTGAGTGCAGCAGTACACGCGGCAGTGCAAGTACAAGTTCGAAAAGGTTACCGCCAGATAAAGAGCTTTTATCTTGTAACCGCCTGTTATCCGTATCGTGTCGTCTGTCATCCCCCAAATTAATGACCGCATCAGGAACGAGCTTACACGTGACACCCGTGGGGCAATGGAGCATTTTATACAACGCGTACGTGCCAGGCCTTCCTGTCACCTCTGAGCTGACCTTTTCTACCTGTTGTGCATGCAAAATAAAAAAAAAATGGCCGCGTACCTGCGTGTTTCGCTGCAAATGTCGTCGAAAGACAATAGTTTTCTGCCGGCCGTACTACGCTGCGTGAGATATGGACGCCATCTGGCAGCGCCGTCGAGAAATACGAGCTTGTGCAGAATCCCTGGGCAACTGCCAGGTGGCAGCACCAAATCGTCGGCAGGGGCCTTTTTCGTGCATAGCGTCGCATCTTTAGCGAGCCTAACAAACACTAGGGTCTTTAGAATTACGTATCTATGTATGTTCTAGTAAAGGAGCACACCACCTAGTACTTACGTATTGATGTTGCGCCTCAGATATGGGTAATATTTGCGTTTTGATCGACAATGTTGACAAATATGAACGTAGCTACCAGTTCAAGTTGGCTGGGCGTTAATCAAGTGCTTAAACTTTGGCCGGGTGGCTGAATCGTGTGACATACAGACAAACAGACAGACCAAAATTTCTGCATTCAAGTTTCCCAAGAAAGACTGTCGTCTTAAAACATCTACCCTTATGAGGACTACATCTCCTTCGCTGCCTTATTACCGTCTGCGTGGTCAGTATAACGTTGCACGCGGTTCAGAAGTGCTTCCAATGGGCCTAATTGGTATGGCATAGTGAGGTTAATGACACAGTATAGATATTCATATTCACTGTGCGTCGGTGTCAAATTTCCTGCGTATCATTAACCTGGGTGCTTGCCCAGCCACGGTGGTCTAGTGGCTAAGGTACTCGGCTGCTGATCCGAGGGTCGCGGGATCGAATCCCGGCCGCGGCGGCTGCATTTCGATGGACGCGAAATGTTGAGGCCCGTGTGCTGTGCGATGTCAGTGCACGTTAAAGAAACCCAGGTGGTCAAAATTTCCGGAGCCCCCGACTACGGCGTCTCTCATAATCAGAGCTGGTTTTGACGCGTTAAACCCCACATAATAACAAGAACGTGAATAAGTAGTTAATTAAGCTAGGACACTCCTTGCGAAGAGAACAGCGAGGAGCCGAAAGTACTTGATGTCGTGTTTTCATCTCTGGAACGTAAAGTGCAGTACCCACCTTGAAGCGCTTTACACGAGTGCTCAGCAAATGTTTTGAAAGAGCATACTTACAAGACACACATTAATCGGAATGTCATCATCGTCGTAGCCGTCAGCCTGTCTTATACGTCCACCGCAGGACTAAGCCGTCTCCCAATCATTTCCGTCCTATACCCTGTCCTTCGTGAGACGATCATACATTTTATGTCTGCATATTTAATCTTACCCCGCCTTCTTTCATCCGCTGCCGCGCATTACCCTCCCTTGCTACAGCCGCCTCCGCGGTGGTCTGGTGGCACTCGGCTGCTGATCCGAGTGTCGCGGGATCGAATCCCGACCGCGGCGGCTGCACTTCGATGGAGGCGAAATGCTAGAGGCCCGTGCACTGCGCGATGCCAGTGCAGGTTAAAGGACCCCGGTTGGTTGAAATTTCTGGAGACCTCCACTACGGCGTCTCTCATAATCAGAGCTGCTTTTGGGACGCCAAACCCCAGAAATCAATCAATCGTAAAAAAAAGAAAAAAAAAACTACAACACACGCGGGAAAGACAAAAGTAAGCTGTTTAGGAACGCTGCTATACCATTCGGCAGTATTGCGCGTTAACCAGTCTGTGCAGCCGCGGAAGTGATAAGCTTGCCACTTGCTCGAAAAACGCAGGAAAAGAAAGACGACAGTCTGGACAAAAATGAATTCCCTCAATCGCCGAAATTTTCTAAGACGTTATCTACAGCGAACGGATTGGTATCATCTGCGTAGAGAAATCAAGTACTATCGTGAGCGACGTCGAAGGGTACGTAGGAAGTAGCCTCGAAACCGACTCAGAGCGTTACACGGCTTGGGCTGTGAAAAACCAAGGGGAAAGCAGGGTACTGTTCCGCTAGCGGTTGCCACCATCCCCGCGTTGCAGCAGCAGTTCAAGCCATTAACCATTGCTCAGACAACACGGTATTCCCGATAAATCGGTAATCGTCGCAGTGAGTTGCAGCGATTCATTTTCTTTTATTCACACAACTGCCTGATGGTATCCTTAGACGTTACCCTCCATTTCAAACCGATTCCTTATTGATTGATTTTTGGGGTTTTACGTCCCAAAACCAGCTTTGATTATGAGAGATGCCGTAGTTGGAGGTCTCCGGAAATTTCGACCACCTGGGGTTCTTTAACGTGCGCTGACATGGCCTCAACATTTCGCCTGATCCATCGAAAGGCAGCCGCCGCGGCCGGGATTCGATCCCGCGGCCCCCGGATCTGCAGCCAAGTATCATAGCCACTAGACTACCGTGGCGGGGCAAAGAACCGATTCTTTATATGTTTCAGTTGACAGGAAGAGTTGTCAGTCGCCCCTTGAACTGCGCCGTGAGGGCTCTCGAACGAATAACGACAGACGAGTAAGATGACTTATTTCTCGGGCTTTACGTCGCAAAACTGTGTACGGATGAGGGACGCTGTGCCTAATGCAGGTGCACAAATTTCGACCACGTGGGGTTCTTTAACGTGCATTGGCATCGCACAGCACACGGGTCTCAACATTTCGCCTCCATCGAAATGCAGCCGCCGCGGCGAGGATTCAATCTCTCAACCTTCGGATCAGCAGCAGAGTGTCGTAACCACTATACCATCGCGACGGTACAGAAGAGTAGAATAAAGAGATACGTGCAAGAATGATTGGTAAATTAATTGTCCATCATGCGACTACGTTATGGATCAGTGATGCACTAGACAGAGAGATAGAGAGAAAGAGGTAAGGAAAGGCAGGGAGGTTAACGAAACGCGCATTCGGTTTGCTACCCTGCGCTGGGAAAAGGGATAAAGGGGTGAAATAGAATGAAAAATACAGGAAGAGAGAAAGAAGAGCCCAACCACGCGCACTCTTGCACAAGTACATCGTCCAGAGGTCGTCGCAGACCTGTCAACTTCAGGTACGTCAGCAATGCCTTCGTATAGCCTTCTGAGCCATCGAAGCATACGACCTGGGCCCAAGAACCTTTGCTGCTGAAAACCGCCTCGAGTCCAGCCTGTCGAGTACCATTTGAAGTTGGTAGCGTCGGCCATCGTAGTTACTGCAAATACACAGCACGTGTTCAATAGTTTCAAGTCCGCAGAAATCGCAGGTATAGGTGTGTCAGCCATCCCGATCCGACACGAATATGCCTTTGTAAATGCCACCTCCAACCAGAGGCGACATAACAAGGTTGCATCGGAGCGGGAAATCCTTGATGGTAGGTGTAGCTTTAAGTTCTGGTCCAGTTTATGTAGGTGGCACCTTTGATGGCTAGGAGATGACCATTGATCGCGCGTAATAGAGCGAGCCAATCAATAAAGTTGTCTCGCTGCGTCGGTCCTTGAGAGTGGGATTAGAACCATTCGAGTTTCCTCATGAGCGGATCGGGCTGCGTCGTCGGCTAATTCGTTACCAGTAATACCGGCGTGTCCTAGTATCCACTGATATAGAATATCGTATCCTTTCGCTAGAGCCTGGTGGTGATAATTCCGTATGTCATTCACCACTTGCTCGTGAGGCCTCCGCCGAAGGGCATATTGCAAACTCTGAAGCGATGCCTTCTAGTCGCAGCACGCGACCCATTTGCGTTGTCGCTCTTGCAAGACGTATTGCAGAGCTTCTCTCATAGCAGCCAGCTCTGCCGCTGTAGATGTCGTTACATGCGACAATTTCACTTCAATTGTGACTGCTGCAGCTGAATGACAACGGCAGTCGATGACACCGACCCATCAGTGTATATCTGTCTTCGGTCGGCGTGTGTGTCATGTAATAGCAGCATTGCAGCTTGCTTTAAAGCTATATTTGGGTGGTGGGTCTTTTTCTTTATACCAGGAATTTTGAAGTTCACCTGTGGCTGATCATGACACCATAAGGGAACTGAAGGTATCCTCGCAGGCGTATACGCTGAATGAAAATCATTGTGGTGCTTGGAGATCACGCTTGAAAACGTAGCCCGAGGTCTTTGTGAAGGCAAGACGGCCAAATGGTGATCTGGGATGCGGGAGATATATCGGATGTGCGCTCTGAGGCAATCAACAGGGGTGTACGTTGTTAGTGGATGATCTCTGGCAAGTACAATTGTTGCATAAGTGGAGGAGCATCGGGGCAAACCTAGGCAGGTGCGCCGTGCCTGGCCTTGCAAGCTCTTCAATGACCGGATGTTGGTCTTTCCGGCATTGGACAGCACTGGCAGACAGTAGAGCAGTAGTCCCAGAAATAAGGTCTTGTACAGTTGCAGTATCGATCGTACAGAGGAGCCCCATGATTTTCCGCACATGAATTTTAGCACATGTGCAATAGACGCCAGTCTCTTCTTCAAATAAGCACAATGGAGGCTCTACGACAGGCCTATGTCTATTATGAAGCGATGAGTCCGTGCATACTTGACAATATGCCCATCTACGTGGACAGGATAGGATGTCATTGCTTTACGTGTGAATGCGATCAACGCGCATTTTTCATCAAACCTTCTCTTCGAAGGTAGGCTGTTGTCTGGGTTGCTGCCCGTTGTAGTCGCGCAAGCACCTGAGGACGAGTAACAGCAGCAGTCTAAAGGCAAATGTCATCTGCATAAAGGGATAGGCACACTGAATTCGGCAAAACTTCAGCGAGACCAATGAGGGTTACATTGAACAACGCGGGGCTTAATACGCCTCCTTGAGGTGCGCCGCAGTACGTGTAATGTTCTGTTGTCTGGTGACCCTCACTGTTTGTACAAAGAAGGACCGCCATGTTATGTAATCCTTTATCCATTGAAACATTCGTCCACCAATTACGATTGCTTCTAGCGAAGTAAGGATGGCATCATGGGCTACATTGTCATATGCACCCTTGACGTCAAGAAAAAGTGCGACTACTATACGCTTCCGACTTCTTTCTTGTTAACGTTGTGAGGTCAATCACATTGTCTATAGATGAACGGCCTCGACGAAAGTCCGCCATGCAGGTGGGGTAGATATTGTGATGTTCGATATACTATTCTAGGCGCGCAAGAACCATTCTTTCCATCACCTTTCCGAGGCAGCTTGCCAGACCAGTAGGGCGATATGCCATCAAGTCCAAAGGTGATTTTCCCGGCTTCAGGAGAGGTATCAGGCAACTTCTCTTCCATTGTCGAGGAACAGTGCCGCTACACCAGGAGTGGTTGAAGTACGTTAGGAATTCTCTTCTGGCCTCTGGTCCGAGATGTACCAAGGTAATGTAGGTGATCCCATCAGGGCCTGGAGAAGACGAACGCTTAGAGGTAGCTAGAGCAGCTTCTAGTTCTTCCATGGCGAAGGGAATGTCCATTTCTTGTGCCTTAGGCTCACGGATGACAACGGCTTTGTTGGTTTCGATCATAGGATGTCCGGCGATTAGCGTGCTAAGTTGTTCCGCCACTTCAAGCTCTGGTCGGCCATAATGGGGCGCTAACGCGGTAAAAGGGTGCCGTTGCTGTGAGGAGGAGCGAAGACCGCGCACTGTTCTCCGGATAGGTGAAAGTGGCTTCCGAGGATCGAATTATTCACAGAACGATTTCCAGCGTTCATTTTCTAGCCTGTCCATCCGTCGTTGAATCATTTTCTGAAGACGCCGTGCATCTCTCAGATCGTGAATTGACTTTGTGCGCCTGTACCTTCGTTCAACCCGCCGTCGAATGGCACGAAGCCTTTCAAGCTCTGTATCAAACTCCGTTCTTTTCGATGACAGTGATAACTTGCACTTGGAGGCCTCCATGGCATCTGCGATGGTGTTATCCAAGTTGTATGCGAGGCCTTTCTGGCAGGCTTCTCCCACACGCAGTTTCAACAGGGACCAGTCAGTTCCTTTCACAACATGAGAAGAGAAACTCTCACTGAGTCCCTTTATCTTCATATAGGTGGGAACGTGATCACTACCATTGGTCTCGATGTCACAAAACCATTTCACGTTGTGAGAGAAGCAGCGAGACAAAAAAGTCAGGTCAAGGCAGCTGCTATACGTTGAACGCCGTAAGTATTTCGGGTTGCCATCGTTCATAAGGCAAAGGTCACAATCGGAAGTGAATGATACAATCGTCCTGTCTCTGGTGTTTACCTTAGCGCTCCCCCAAAGCAAGTGATGGCCGTTGAAGTCACCAGTGATGACCCATGGGCCACTAGTCTCTATCAATATGTTTTTCAGTCTCCCGCAGTCAAATCGTGCCGACGGAGATACGTATGCACCAATAAGCGTGAATGTGACAGCGTTATTTATTATGCGAAGGCACACATAATGATTGTCGTCGTCAGGCCTAATGTCATGTGAAATATACGTGAAGTCAGTACGGATATAAACGACCACTTTACTCCGTTCTTCACAAATGGAAGAAGAAAAGGCTTCGTACCCTGACAATCTATTAGGAGTCGATATGTTTGGTTCACATATAAGAAGTATAGGGAACCGATTCTTCCAAACAAACTGGCGTAAGTCCGAAATGCGGGACCTCAAGCCCCTGACATTCCATTGAAAAATCGACGCACTTTTAACTTCAGTGGGGAAAGGAAGCATTGGATTAGCCATGGTGCCTAAACGATGCTAGCAATTACTGGAACTAGTGTTTCCAGTATTTGCAGCGCGCTTCTGGCTGCTGGGGATTTCATATTGTTTTTCAATTCGCGGATCGTAGTAATTAGTGTTTGCACTAACACAGTCACTTGCCTGTCCACGACGGGTACATTCCCTACAGCAGAGGCGTGGGACTGGTTGTCAACTGAACGCTGCGATTCTCTTGGTGGTGGTTGATTTTGCACTGCAGACCGAGCTTTCGCAGCCACAGTCTTTCCACCAACCTTCTCCGTCAGAGACTTCTCTGCAGTGCTTGGCCTGGGAGGTAGAGGTGATGACGGAGGACGTGGTAAATGCGCTGGACGGGCAGCGGACTTCTTTGAAGAACGGCGCCGACGGGAACGCGCCGCCTCCTGACTTTAGCCGCGGCTTCGCGATGAGTCGAACGGTCTCGCACCATCTCTTTCAAAATAGCTATTTCCTTCTTGATGTGTGGGCACTCCTTCGACGTAGCTTCATGTGATCCATTACAGTTCGAACATTTCGTGATAGTGGAGGCACAAGTATCAGCAGTATGCGGTGCCGCGCAGCGGTGATTGATTGACTTGTGGGGTTTAACGTCCCAAAACCAGTTCTGATTATGAGAGACGCCGTAGTGGAGGGCTCCGGAAAGCCGCGCAGCGGTGGCACACTGCATGCCGCGCTCACGCAGACGCTACTCACGTGGCCGAGTTGCATACAATTGCGGCATTGCAAAGGCTTCAGCATGAAGGGCCGCACAACATGTATGAAGTGTCCCACATTAACGTGGGTGGGCATGGAGTTGCTCTTGAATGCATCTTCACGCGGCGTGAAGTGCCCAGCCGAGTGACGTCAACAATAACATCATTACTTGCTGGCTTTACAAGAACCGACAAATCGTTATTAGGAATAGTCACATCTACGTCGTAAATCCCGCCGATGACTACATCAGATCCCAAGGGAATATAAGAGCGCGCCTGCATACCATCAAGGTCTGTGATATTGCGCAGGATGCCCAAAGCACTCGCATGTAGAACGTCAACTGCCAGAACATTCTTTCTGGTGTTTACTCTAATGTCGGTAATTTTGTTTGGCACAAGTTCTTCCAAGGACCTCGACAGAGACTGTCTGTTAAGACGCTTCGTGTTTATGTTGGGATGCGCAGGCTGAAAGAGAATGGTATAACTGTCCGGCTTTGGTGGTTCTCTTACAGTTTGCGTGCTGGGCGATGATGACGACCATGTGATCCTTCTCTTCGCTTTGCGGCTTCGAACACCCCCGAAATCCTCATCAGAAGGGTCCTCAGTGCTGAGCGAGTAGATGTGGGTATCTTCACTGTCGCTGTCACTCTGACGTCCAATCCGCTTCCTAGAGCCGGCCGTCGCTGACGCTGCCGTTCCCGGCAGAAGCCTGGAGTGGTCCACGTCCACCACCACCGAGCAAGCAGCGAAAACCGGTCGATTGACTTAAACTTTCCCAGGAATTTGCAGGAGCCATAAATAAAAGCACTTTTCGAACAGACACTTCGTCTTCGTCCTTCAATGATGCACCAAGTCCGTTGGAAACATAAGAGCTTCTTGCTGGGCCTATTGGTACGCGATTTTTAAAGAAACAAAAAATGCCACTAAGACGCTAAGACCTCGCCACTAGGCCACCCCCGCTGTTCCTGTTGTCTATTGTTGGTCCTCCTAGTTTTCTCCTCTTTTCGAAGTCTTAGTGGCTCATTTTCTTTCAAGACCGTTCAGACACATTCACGTATCACACAACCGCCAACTGTGATTTTGTTGTCTCTTAAACAGCAGGAACATAGAAGTGTCGGGAATAGGTTGCACATATATGCAAAGGACGACCGTTAGCTGGGACGATTGTTGCTACTGCTTTATTTCACTTGCTTATATATGCACTCCTTAATATCCCGCAAGTGCCGATTAATTTGTTTTCAACATCCCCCCCCCCTCGCTTTCTTTTCGCTTTACATTTACGACACAGCAATATTGAAGCAAACATTGATACAACGCTTCGCCGCACGAAGTTTCGAGTGACGCAATATCGAAGAGTGTTGTCACTATCTGCTGGCGATGCCAAGTCCCGCACTTTGTACTGACAGACGCACGACAGGAGTGCGAACAGTTGTTAGAACAGCGGTGTCCTTTCCACTTTGTTTCTGGCGGTTTGCCACGCCGTTCCTGTGTTCCCTTTCATATACTGCTCACGATAGTATGCACGAGGTTGCACGAGGTTGCCCTTTGAGGCCTAGATACTCAGCGACCCAAAGCATTGGCATACACTTTATTGTTTGTTTTTTTCTTCTGGCTCTTTCTTTCATGATGCCATGTACTTAGAACTAAGGTGCAATCAAGGATAACAAAGCAAGGTATACTTTGCGTTCTTACACTTGGTCATCAAAAAATGTCATTTATATTCATTTATATATGCTGACATGGAATTTCTGCTGAAGGGGGAGGTGCATGTGTGCAACTTCTAAGGCTATACGACGTATGTACTACCGGGTGACCCTGGTACTACGTATATAGGGGTGTGCGTAGAGTGAACCTTTGAACCGAATCGAATACGAGTCGAATACGAATACGAATCAAGTGCTACATTTGAAATAGTATTCGAATATTAACGCAATAATTTTGAAAGCAGCTTGAGAATCGAACAACATCTCGTTCAAAATAATATACATAAACATTAACAAATTTAAGGAACACTACGCTTAGATTTAATCGACATAAAATACAGTTGTGAAAAGTGAGGCAGGCTAGCATGAAGCAGTGACTAGATCCTTTGTGATATCAAGTCACCGTAGATGGTGCTTTACCGCAGGTTAGTTCACCGCTTACCAATGACGTGACGAGGTCATCTTATTGTCTCATTTGAATTTTATGGCTAGCCTTCAAGACTGTCACCTGGCCCTCTTCTAGCCTATTAAAGACGATAGTCTTTCTTGAGATACTTGAACGCAGAAATTTTAGTCTGTCTATTTGTCTGTATGTCACACGATTCAGCCACCCGGTCAAAGTTTCAGCACTTGCCTAACGCCCAGCCATCTTGAACTGGTAGCTGCGTTCATACTTGTGAACACTGTCGACCAAAAAGCAAATATTACGCATATCTACGGCGCAACATCAATACGTATTATGTGGTGTGTTCCTTTACTAGAAAATACATAGATGCGTAATTCTAAAGGCCCTAGTGTTTCTTAGGCTGCGCTAAAAATGCGACGCTATGCACTAAAAGGCCTCTGCTGACGATTTGATGCTGCCACCTGGCAACCTGCCACCCAGGGATTCTGCACAAGCTCATGTTTCCGGACGGCGCTGCCAGATGGCTTCCATATCTCACACAGCGTAGTACGGCCGGCAGAAGACTACCGTCTGTCGACGACATTTGCAGCGGAGCACGCAGATACGCGGCCAAGGTTCTTTTCTTCCACTGTGCTAGGGAGTATACATGTTAGAGAGAATTCCGTCGTATCTCCAAGAGCTCTGCCAAAAAAATATACTGATATCAGGATGATAACACTAATTTGATGGCAATTTCGTTTTCGCGACACTGGAATTTTACGCAGAATGTCTAGATCGGGGGATCAGTATAGCCTCCATACCCTTGTTAAAATTTGAGCCACATGCTTCGTGGTAGTTCTATGATAAAAAAAGAAATAACCCCTCGCTATTTCGCTGTCTCGTTCCTTTGAAGTTTTTCTCGTAGGTGCTGGCTATTCGTCGACTAGTCGAAAAATATTCGGTATTTCGAATATGCACTGTTCGATTCGAGTACCTACTCGAATATAACGCTATTCGATTCGTTATTCGAAATTTTAGAATATTTGAACACCTCCACAATAGTACGTGTGCATGTGCAGCCACTTCACGAGCGTCGACGTTTTGCTCCAATATCCGAGCTAGTCGCTCTTGTTTACGGCAACTAGATCGTCTCGTGTTAATCTAGCGGCACCTGCATATTTGCGTCCGCCTCCGGACTCGCGCGTAAGGAAGACGAAAGCGGAAAGAAAAAAGAAAATGGAAGCGCTGTACTCGTCACGCGTGAAGCGTACGTGCCTATGCAAGCACGAACGGCACGTATAAGGAACCGGCCGCGGCAATTCGCGGAAAATATATGGAGTTAAGTGCATTTTCCTTTTTTCTTCTTCCTCTTTCCACGAGCGCTTCGACATACCGCTGGCAAATAGGCCGAACCTGAGGCAATTTTCGGGGTTTTTTTTTTCGTAAAATGACAATGCTTATAAACGCAGGCGCACTCACCTCACCAACGCGCGAGTTTAACCGGAACAATTGAGCAGTTCCTTCACTACCACCACCTTTCTCCTTCACACACACACACACACACACACACACACACACACACACACACACACACACACACACTGCTCAACAACACGCTGTACCGATTTTGGTACATGCAATGTCAACGAAACGGCCGCAACAGCAGCAAGACTGTGACATGTAAACCATGCCGCCCATGACATGCATGGCATGATTGTAATGTTATGACCTGTCATTTACGTTTGTCATGCAGTAGTGTTGTGCCATACCAATTTTCGTATACATCCTATTAACGAAACCGCCAGGAGAGCACCAAGACCGTGGCATGTAAATCATGTCGCTCATGACATGCAAGTCATGATTCTCATGTAATGCTATGTCATTTATGTTCGTCATGCAGTCATGTTGTAGCATACCAATTTTCGTGTACATCCAATTAACGAAATAGCCATGAGAGCACCGAGATCGTGACATGTAAGTCATGTCGCTCATAAGATGCATGTCATGATGTTCATGTTATGACCTGTCATTTATGTTTGTCATGCAGTCATGTTGTGCCATTCCAATTTTCGTGTAGATCCAATTAACGAAACGTCCAGGAGAGCACCGAGACAGTGGCATGTAAATCATGTCACTCATGACATGCATGTCATGATTCTCACGTAATGCCATGTCATTTATGTTCGTCATGCAGTCATGTTGTAGCATACCAATTTTCGTGCACATCCAATTAACGAAACGGCCAGGAGAGCACCGAGATCGTGACATGTAAATCATATCGCTCATAACATGCGTGTCATGATGTTCATGTTATGACCTGTCATTTATGTTGGTCATGCAGTCATGTTGTGCCATTCCAATTTCCGTATATATTCTTTTATCACACCTTTATTTTGACGAAATAAAATACGAGAACGTAGACATATAATTGCACATTCGGAGGTCCCGAAGTAAAAACTGTCGGGGGACCTCCTAACAAAAAATAAATGGGGGTTACAAGAATCTCGGCAAACAGTGAGCCATATATTTTATATAATTTCTAGTGCGTCCGCAATAGAAGGGAAGACTAATCATAAATAAAAAATCATTATTATAATTACAAATGATAAAATGAGATATTTAAAAAGTCAAATGGAAGAAATTACAAATTCACATAAACTCAAACAAGGATAAATGTCACGTGCAACCGGCAATGCAAACAAGCATCAAATAAAGGCACAATTCAAACACTTAACAAATAGGCAATAGTACATTTTCAAAGTGTGCTGTAGAAGAAAAAAAACTTAATGAATTCTATGTGTGTGACAAAATGCTAATGAAATGCTCCTTAGTTTTACGTTTGAATGATAATAATGAAGATGACTTGATATCTGATGGTAATGAATTCCAAAGTGAAATGCCTGAAAATGCAATGGTAAATTTCCCATAATTTGTTCTGAGTTTAGGAAGTAGATTAAGTTGTTTTGAAAATCTTATATTATTGTTATTAATGAGGCTGGAGTAGGGAAAACCCGGAATATTAAGTTCGGTATTTATGAGACGAAACATCAGTCATCATCATCATCATCATCATCATCATCAGCCCATCTTATGTCCACTGCAGGACGAAGGCCTCTCCCAATCCTCGCCATCCTTGCCTTGCCTGTCCTGCGCGAGCTGATTCCATTTGATGCCTGCGAATTTCTTGATTTCGTCCCCCCATCTTACTCTCTGCCGCCCACGGCTGCGCTTACCCTCTCTTGGTATCCATTCCGTCGTTCTAACTACCACCTAACCACCTAACCTACCACCTAACCTACCAAGAGAGGGAAACATTAGTAGTAACACCTTATGATTGAACAACATACGCAAAGGTAGAACATTTAGGGAACTGAATATGGGAGCAGATGGAGATGTATGCGGTTTAAATGTAATTAATCGTAATGCCTGCTTTTGCAAAATTTCAAGCTGATGAAGATGTGTGTCATATGTATTACCCCAAGCTGAAGGGCAATATGAAATGTGACTGTGTATGTACGCGTAATATAAAGACGTAAGGATATTTCGATGAAAGTAAGAGCGAGTTTTTATGATGATGTGAATACCAAATGAGATTTTTTTTAATAAGCGATTGAGTATGGCAGTGGAACTTTAAATTCTCATCCAGAACAACACCAAGAAATTTAGTACATGGGGATCTGGCAATTACATTATTATTTAAGGATACAGCAATAGAATGAATGAGCAATGTTTTTGAGGAAGGGAAAATCATAAACGTTGTCTTAGATGGATTGATTGTTAGCTTATTCTTTACGCACCAGGAATGAACATTTGCTAAGTCTGCGTTAAGTTTATCCTGCAATGCACCAGAACTTTTATCGGATGTGAAAATGGTGGTGTCATCAGCATAAAGAAGACAATGCGCATGTGTTAATATTTGCGGCAAATCATTGATGAATATGAGAAATAAAAGCGGCCCAAGTATTGATCCTTGAGGAACACCTATATTTATCATTTTTGATGCAGCAAGAACACCATCAACTTGGACTCTATATGATCTGTCTGTTAAATAGTTACGAATTAATTCTAAAGGCGACCCAGAAATGCCGTAAGATTCAAGTTTGCTTAAAAGAATGCGATGGTCGATGGAGTCAAATGCCTTGGTGAAATCAATAAATAGAGCACCGACTAAAAGGCCTTGGTCGATGGCTAATTTAACCCTTTCAGCAAAAGTAATAAGCGCTAGTTCTGCGGAGAGATTCTCGCGAAAATCAAATTGATCATCAGTTAAAAGATTAAATTTGGACAGGTATTTACTTAGACGATTGCAGATTGGCTTTTCGATCACTTTACTAAAGAAAGACAAAATGCAGATAGGACGATAATTACTCATGCACTTATGGTCACCTTTTTTTAAACACAGGAATAACTTTTCCTATTTTAAGGCTATTAGGAAAGATCCCATCTTTAAATAATTTGTTTATTACATGTGCTAATGCAGGTGAGATTTCTTTACACACAAGCTTAATGCTTGATGGGTGTATAAGGTGAAGACCTGGACCAGTTGTTTTAAGATATTTGATGATATTACATACTTCTTGCGGCGTTGTTGGGAATAAGTAAAAGGAATGAAAACATCGCGGAAGACTAATTAACGGTGATTTAGGCTGATCGGTGCCTGTAATACAGAAATGATCACTGAAAGCATTAGCAATATCTTGAGGGTCAGTAATATTAGCAGCATTGTGGTTTACGCACAATATGTTATTTTTAGTTGTGCTGATGTTCAGGAATTCCTTAATTACCTGCCAGTTCCGGCTAGTGTCACTTCCGTTTTTCCTTATTTTATTTTCGTAGTATTTACGCTTGGCTTCTTTTAAAGTGGCTGTTAGAACACTCGAATACGTGTTGAAGCGCGACCGCAAGATATTATTAAACGGCTGGACTTAAGTTTCTTACGAAGATTATCTCTTTTTTTAATAGACCGCAATAAAGAATCACTAATCTAAGGTTTTCTTGGCGAACTAAACCATCGCGTCATAGTTGTGATACGTGTGCTTGAATTAGAACATTCTGATATTTTTGCAGAGAAACGTTCAAAAGCCTTATTACCGCATTATTCTTCAAGCACGTCAGCCCAGTCAATCGCTCGAACCATGTCAATGAATTTCTTAGAATCAAAGGAAGTCCTGACATATTTTCCTGGCTGAGGACATGTTAAAGGACCCATGCAAAAAAGAGTAGGGTAATGATATGTTGCGGCATATTCCACAATTCGAGCAGTGCTATGATCTGTAGGTAGGCTAGAAAGTAGATGGTCAAATGAAAAGTGCCAAGATTTCACGTGGATATTCACCTCAACCAACCACGAGGGCAAGAAAACTCACAGCAGTACCACTTCTGCACAGACTTTCCTTCTTGGAGCACTTGTGTGTCTGTCAGTTCTCTATAGTGTACCTGTTTTCTCATCAAAGCTACCGCCCAAGTCTGAAGGCCCTTACTGCGTCACAGAGGGCTCACTTATTGAGGCTGTTGAACCACCATTAGATGAGCACCTCAAGATTCACTATGACCTTGCTGTAGCACCTAGCTGCTAGGTCACCAGGCACCCTTTTCATGCCTGGGGGTAATTGTGGCATTACAGTGCATTTAATTATCTCGTGCTGTGTTTATGTGGTTATAACGCCGTGCAGCTTAAATTTTTCTTGCTTTTTTGTTATTTGTACTTCTCCCACACATTACTTCTTGCAGAACCGTCTTGATAATTCTGTGCCTGTCAAGATGAAAAGACAATACAATTGAGAAGCGCTCTTGACAAACAGGCAGGCTGCCACTGCCGAGGGTGCCACTGCTGAGGGTAACACTGATGTAGAGCGCCACCCTAGTTCCTGTCTACATGACGGCTGCAATGCCGGCTATGTTTAATTTATGTGATAGTGGAACAACAGTCTGCTGTGTGACCTGAGCATTGTCTATACCAGCGTGGAGTGTCACACATCACTAATGAAGTCTGTAAAGCTCAAAGCACTTTTGCAACAACCCGTTATCTGTTTCACACAAATCAGACAAGCAAAAAGAAACTGCATGCGTATATGGCTTTGCTAGCTTTCTTGCTGTTAATGTGACATTGGTTACCATGCAATATGTAGAAAATGCAAGTCATCAGGCTTTCTTATAGATATATGTTGCCAGAAGATGCACCCGTGAGGATGCTCTAGAGCTGGGGTATTATGAAAATGGCCCATCCTTCAGGCCTCATCACACATTAACAGCATACTATCTTACAACTTTCAGACGAGTTTTTCTCAGTTCTCTTGCATAAGACAACTGGTTTAGCAGCCATCGTGAATATTCCTACCCAGAAACCACTGCAGCTTCTACCACACCTGTGTGGCTTGGCGACCAGGAAAACTAAAAATATATAGGTGCAAAGAAAAAGTGCGATTAATCAGTAAGATGTGAGCAAATATGCTATTGGAAACAAATTGGTAATTGAAACAAACAGCTTGCACCAAAATGCTGAGGGCTCATTTACAATTTAACATAATTTATATTCAGTGGTTTGGAAAAAAATACCATCATAGATGTCATTCTTGTTGATGGCTGAATGAATAAGCACTGTTCACAAGCAACGCTTTCATCAATTTGAAACAATGAAAATGAAGTGCAAAAGCACTCATTACATAGATTTAGGTGCACGCTAAGGCCTGCCTCCTATATGTTGATTCTGGGGTTTGAAACCTCGGTAGTTATTCCTAGTGAAAATTTGAAACGCACAAAACACGAGTATAGTCCTTGTGGCTGTCGGCATTCCCAATGTAGTTACAGCCACATTAAACAGTCTTGAAGGGCTTGCTAAGTGTTGAATGCTCTAGCAAGGAAACATGCACGAATACTTTTAGCACTCTGAACATGAGACGTACCTGCTAGCTGGAGGGCACATGCCAAAAGCATTGTGCGATCACAGTCGCTCGAAAAGCATTGTGAATCACAGTCGCCAGACACATCACCAATGCAGATTAACCCATGCACCTTGCTCCATTACAAAAACCTTTAAAGGAGTACTGACACCATTTTGCAGCAGCGCAAAATATACATTTTTCGTTTTCTAGCCATGTATTGTTAACGCCCTCGGCACACGGAAGCCAGGGAACACGTACAAAATATTTTAGTTTGGTTTTAAAGTTTTCGTCGCCCAGCACTGCAAGCCAGCCCCGGCGCAATGGACACTACGATGACGTATGAATACAGTCTCTTGAAAAGAGCCGAAATCGCTTTCAGAGTGGCTGACGACCGTGACATTGTCGTTGTTTGCGTGCCCCACGTGTAATTGACCATAGATGACAGAGGTGCAGCGACGCTATCACGAATTGCTGTCCCTACGTGACTCGGACGTACGTCCGACTATGTTGACATGCCACTAGGAAACCGTCCCCTCGAAATCGAAACCGAAAGTGGGCTTTTAAGAGAGCCGTATTAAAAATATATTCATTGCGTTGCGAGGCGCCATGACACTCTTTTTGGGGTTCTCCACACCAGTACTTTCATTTACAGCAACAATACGAGAATGTCAAAAATTCGCTGATTCGCTGCGATTTCAGTGGAGGTGGCCACAGCCACCTGTAGCAGGAGCTAGTCCCTGGTAGTGCCAATCGGTGGCAACGGCCAAGAGGGAGGAAGAAAAGCTAGACGTTTGAGTGCTGTTTGACAGGCACAGAACCACTGAGGGAGCTATCGATGTGATGTGAAAAATGTGTGTGATGGAGACAATAAATATTTCATTCCCATGTATAGTTTTGTCTTTCCCTCAACTTTTAACGCGAAAGCGCTTCTTGGCTAGGTTGGCGAGAGCGCGCGCCCAGCTGCCGTCCGCAAAAAGCGTCCGCAAGAGCCGTGCCCGGAAAGCACGTGACCTCCCCAACGGAAGTGACGCCGCGCCAGTACCAGTACTCGCCGCAGCGGCAGTCTACTCACGCTCCGCTTAAAGTCCCTTAATAGAGAAAGTAGCGACACTCTCCTCCATATCCTCTCCAAAGTGTCCAACCCTTCTCTCCAAAGTGTCCAACCCTCCTCTCCCAAGTGTCCAAACCTTATCTATATCCTCTCCCAAACGGCCACCGTGCGGGCGCCGGCCCTATAACCCGGCCCGCGCCACTTTCCTATCAAGAATGCCATGTCACGCACAGCACGTTCGTTATCAGTGTGACATGGCATTCTTGATAGGATAGTGGCGAGAGCCGGGTACGGCGAAAAAAGAAAACATAAAAAAAGAAAGAGGTTCGCGCGTATTTCCCGGGCGACGGCCCGTGTAGCGGAGAGGTGGAAGGTGGGAGAGGAGGGTGCTCGGCGTGGCGGCTCCAGTTAAAAGAAAGACGGTACTTTCCCAAGAATATCCAGGGGCTTTAGCTCCGCTCTGCTACAGCTTCCTGCAGCGGCGTGCGATCGCGTCGCCGCGTTTCTTCGCTGTGTTGGCGAAAGCGCTCCCAGCTGCGTGGCGCCGCCGTAGTAGCACTAGGCGCACGAACGCGCCAGCTAGCCCATCGTTCTTCGCCGCCATGCGTGCCGAGTTCAATCTCGAATTGAAGACGCCCACTGAGGCCATCACGACCTCGAGATATACGTCCATCGATCTTGCATTCACCACCGACCCATACATTGTGCGAGATGTTATGTATGTATCCACCTACTATTCGGATCACAAGGCCATGGTAGTACAAAATTGCGGCATTCTTGCCAAGTGTTTTTACGAAGTGGCGCCTTCAGATGCCCAGCGGAAGGTATTTAAAAATGACGCTGAACGCACCTACCCATTCAGCCACACACCCCTTCACTGCAAGGCCTCGAGATCGACATGTAGGTGGCGGCACCATCACCGCGCGAGTGTGGATATGCGTTCGGCGGCGCGTATTGAAATGTGCACAACGGCGCTCTGTTGTGAGCGATCTGAGGCAGTTAGTTAAATAAAAGCATTGATTGCAGTCAAACGGTAACACACGCGTCCTTCAATCTCTCGTCAGGGCAGGAGGCACGCAAAACGTTTCTATTGCACGTGAAGGAAGCGTGATATGCCATTCAACGGGGCACTGACTTACATCACCCAGCCTCACAGTTTGACTTCCTGGGTGGTTCTCTCCGTTTATTTTTCTTTCACCATACTTAAGTTCTCTGTTGTTTTGTGGGGTTTTACGTCCGAAAACTAGCTCTGATTATGAGAGGCGCCGTAGTGGAAGGCTCCGGAAATTTCGACCACCTGGGGTTCTTTAACGTGCACTGACGCCGCACAGCACACGGGCCTCAACATTTCGCCTCCATCGAAATGCAGCCGCCGCAGCCGGGATTCGATCCCACGACCCTCGGATCAGCAGCCGAGTTCCATATCCACTAGACCACCGTGGCGGGGCATACTTAAGTTCTATACTGTCTACAATGTTGGCATTGCTGTTACGCGACTGAATGAGTTCAGTATGCGTTCTCGCTCATTTTTCACTATTGGCGACAACGACAAATAAGGACTGTTACTGCGCATTGAGTTGAAGTAGCAGCTTGCGTACCCAGCTGTGTCACTTACACGCGTACTTGCGTTTAAATCCCTTGCATGTTATTTTCCATGAGGCGCAAGGCATTTAACTGGCTCCATA
Source organism: Hyalomma asiaticum (assembly GCA_013339685.2). Classification (NCBI taxonomy): domain Eukaryota; kingdom Metazoa; phylum Arthropoda; class Arachnida; order Ixodida; family Ixodidae; genus Hyalomma; species Hyalomma asiaticum. The sequence goes on along the minus strand of CM023481.1, from coordinate 142,622,224 downwards.
GTATACAAAAAGCGCGAAAACAACGAGGATGTGACAGATGAAACAGGACTAGCGCTGACTACCAACAACTGCGTTTATTTTTGCAGTGCAAATATATACGATTCTGGAAATGGGAAAAAACAGAGGGGAGGGAGAGGATTTTACCAGCACATGTACAGGGTCGTCCACTCTTAGGGTGAACACGGCGCAGTGTGGCTGCCTTCTTTAGAACGCCAGCGCTCGTGATGGGACTGCGCATCGACGCTAATCTAGTGCAGGCATAGAGGGGCTTGGATCACTCTGTGCGCCTGCACATTATTAGCTTCGATGCATGCCCACGTCGCCAGCACTCGCTTTCCAAAAAGGAAGCCACGTTGCGTCGTGTTCACCCTAAGAGTGGACGACCCTGTACACATGCCGTGCATTGTCAAGGAGCGTGGAACGCTTTACCGCGGAGATAGTTAATCTCTTTGTCAGTTAGTGTGATAGATGGGGAGCTGATACATGAGGGACCTGCAACATGAATGGCGAAGGCTTCATATATATCGCGAGCGCGGTTATCACGATACCGGCGCACGATGCGCGTCTGGTGAAAGTTTGGGGTGCAACCACACTCGGCACAATGTATTGCCAGATTGCTCCCTGTTTTGCTTCTAATGTTGTTGGAATGTTCACGCAGATGATCGTTCACACAGCGACTAGTCTGTCCAATGTAGGTGCTGCCGCAGAATGTGGGCACTTCGTAGATAACGCCCACCTTGCACGGAACGAAGCAGGTGACATGATTCTTCTTGCAATGCTGACTTGCAGGGCTTGAGTTGTTGACTTTTCTACACAGCGAGCCGAGTTTTATGGGTGCCGAATAAACGACGTTGACACAAGCGCGTGCAGCGGCTTTCATGATGCGATGGGACACTCCATGTAGATAGGGAATAACCACAGATTTCCCGCCTTGCACAAATGGCTGGGGTGTAGTCTAAAATCGCCGCAGCTCCCTTAGGATGACTTCCGCTGGACTAGATGAAAGCTGTTCTGGAAAGCCTGCCGTCATCAGTTTCTGGACTTGGTGAGAGAAGCTTGTCGCGTAGCTTGACTAACTGGCTCAGATAGTCAAGCTACGTGACTGTATGCGCCATTGATGTTCCAGAGCATTCATTCGCTGAACAAAAGTGGCAATTATATTTTTATTGTTGTTATAAGGAGTTAGCGCTATCTGTCCACGTTTGGGTGTCACAACTGGCTACTTCAGCAGACGGTGAACTGTGGTTGTGGTTGCTAAGCAGCGTCAGGCGGATGCGTTGCACGTACGTGCAAAACAGCCTTGTCGAAGAGGCGCGCCCGCCATTTCCACGTTACAAAACTGACTGCGGGCGACCAGCGTGGTGGTGCGTTATTAACGAATATGCAACGATCGTGCACTTTTAGAGAAAGGAAACGCCCCTGAACTCTATGAGAATTATTTTGTGACAGATACTGGACAGATGTGTCTTTATTTCAGAGTTTGGAAAGAAACTGTGCTTTGAGGTTAGAAGCAAATTAAAAAAAAAACTTGCAGTCGAACTCATCTTTAAATGTCATATAGATGCCGTTGTATGCCGTTGTTACTGCTTGTGAATGCACACAGCTTATGACTTGCGCAGGTGGTTCAGCGAAATGTTCCAACACAATTAAGCGACACCAAATCGCCAGTTTTTTTTTTTGTGTGTGTGTGTGTGTGTGTGTGTGTGTGTGTGTGTGTGTTTTAGAGGGCTGTTTTTAGTTTTTCACGCTCCGATTTATCGCGAAATCAAAGCCACGGTGCAGTTCAACACCATTTTTTACGGAAAGTTTTACACTTTCCTGCTACCCCTCTAAATAATCGCTGCTCGATCCAACTGAGTCATATTTTGTTGCATTCTATTAACTTTACTGTTATCAGGCTACAGAAGGCAGCCGCCCAAGGGCTATTTTTCTTTTCAGTTCCTGCAGGCAAAATCACGGCCACAGCGACAATTTGTTCACGTTATGCGCAATTGTGGTGTGCAGTCTATGTAGCGTGCCGGTCGATGGTGTGAGGCCGCAGTTGTTAATGTGGCCCTGCAACACTCTCCGAACCTCGTCAGGAAACGATGCCAATCAGTCGAGGCTCTTGTGCACGTGTGGGCCAGATATCATTTCGCTGCGCGCACCAGGAAATCTTCAATTCGGTTTCAAACACAGCTGCAATTCGCCAGCTCTTCTTTCAACAAATGTCGTTACTAGGGCACCGACTAAGTTGCTTGAGGCAGAAATAGTATTGTTTGATCTCATGATTGCTCAAAATTAACCTGAAGTGCTTTACGCATTTGTTTTGCATTAAAAGGTAAAGGCAATGTATGTGGCTGTCTTTACAGAGACTGAGAGAAGAGCAGGCAATTTCTAGGTCAATGCTGCTAGTGACGTCACTTGTTGAATGAGCAGGCAATTTCCTGCTGTATTTCAAACAAAAATGCAAATTCACTGCTACTTGCAGCACAATAATATTTGGCTCACACGTTCACGGAAGCCTCAACGACTGATTAGCACCGTTTTCTTGATTAGCACCGTTTTTTTGTTCAAAAAGTGTTGCAATGTCCCTTTGATAATGAGCACACAGCGAGCACGTAAACATTCCTCGAACACTAGCCTCGCCCATTAAGTGTGAAATGCGTGTGGCATTTGATTTCTGCGTGATGTGTATGACAATTAATGCATCCAAAGTTAAAACAACGAATGAATAATGTGCGAAGTACAACGTTCATGAGTGACAAAATTGTGGCAGTGGTGCAGGAACATTGAACCAGGATGTGCGGCCGCATAAATTCCTATAGGGAAGATGGCCTCGAACCGCATATATATATATATATATATATATATATATATATATATATATATATATATATATATATATATATATATATATATATATATATATATATATATATATATATATATATACGTGATATCTTTGCTAACACACCATGGTGCAGGCCGCAGTCCAGAGGAAGCGGCCATTCATTATAAGAATGTTTCCATTATTTCATTATTTCGCTGAGCTCTCCCAGTAAAGGGCGCAGTGTCTATGAAACAACATGCATTTGGAGTCTCCTTCCTCAAAACCCTATTGAAGAATAGTTCAGTAGGAAATAATGGCCCCATATATTTTCCGTTGCAGGAATAGATGCGAATCGTTTACATGGGTATCCCATGCAGCAGCTGCGTTCTACCACGGCCCAACCACGGTTCTACACTGAAAGCATTTCCTCGACAGCGGTTTCAGCGTGTCATATGATGTCAGCAGGACTGTATTCATCAGCTGCACTAAGCCTGGACACTACACCGACTAGTGTTTGATGAACGTCAACTAGTTGCGCATTTGGTCGAGGTTGCAAGCTCAAAGGAGTAGGCCATTCCAAGCGCCTTCTTTAAGGACTAGGCAAAGTGCCATATTTTTTCAAATGTGAAACGGTAAATTCGCAGACTTTCAGCTTGAGCCTGCCCATGTACATCAACTGATTCTTTGAAGTCCTTTTGAAGAGTAGCTCGTATAACTGGACCAGGGCACTGTGCCACGATATTTTGTGGCTTACAAATGATGCTTCCAAATCTGATACCCTTTTCTCTCAGATTTGCATAGATGTGCGTATTGCAGTGCTTTGTAGAAAGCCATATTTGCGAGAGAGCCATATTGTCTCGGCGGCTGCATTTCGGTGGAGGCGAAATGTTGAGGCCCGTGTGCTGTGCGATGTCAGTGGACGTTAAAGGACCCCAGGTGGTCGAAATTTCCGGAGACCTCCACTACGGCGTCTCTCATAATCACAGCTGGTTTTAGGACGTTAAACCCCACAAATCAATCAATTGTTTATTTTATGCGGTGTTATTTAAAGAGGCACTGAATTTTTCTCGCATTAGTAGGTTAGCCTTCACAACACCGAAAGCACCAATCTTGTGAGGACATGACCCTCGGTAAGCTACAAAACACTCAAAAAGAAAATATGGGTAGGGAAGCCTCCTTGAGTTACAGCACTAATCCACGTGACGTCACAGATCTTTGAGGAGTCTGCTAAAGCCTACATGGCTATTTATCAGTAAGACAGGCACAGATTGTGTTCTTAGGAAGCCACATACTTAAAATAGGGAGTTTAAGAATATTTGAAGGAGCGAATTTGGCGATAATACGAAAAAAAAAAAAGATATTTGCCTTCTGACATCACAAGGCCGAAGTTCCGACGCAAATTTCAAAACTAAAGCTTTGACATTCACTTTCTCTTTTAATATTGAAGTTAAAATTGCGAAATTAATGACAGTGCAGTTCTCGAAATATAAGATATCATTTTAAACCACTTCATGTTTTCACTTTAGCGTCCCTTTAATGCTCTCAAGGTACCGCATAACATTGATTAAAGGCAGCTACCGCACAGGCATCTATTGTTGTGCCTGTGCTCATATAATATGATATGCTGCTTTTATGCTAAAAAGCACAACATAGTCTCTTGGCTGTTTATTATCGTGTGGCTACGAGTGCTCTGCCTGTAAGCCTCAAGTCGTTGATAAGCTCGAGATATATTTAAATGATTTCTTCTGTAGCCTTTCGTGAATATTTGTGGCTTTATTTCCCTGAGATCTGCGCTTGCTTACCTTTGCAATAAAATTTTTATGTAATGCTGTTTTTACTTCGCGATCTTTGGCACAAGGGCCTCCTTGTGAGGCCGGTTGCCAAGGAGCTGTCTATCTTTCATTGTAGAAAAAGATATCGTTGCCATTTTGGTATATTTGCTTCATATAATGGAAAGTATGATGTGCTATATTGATTTTTGTAAGCATGATAACTAATTGTGACTTAAATGGTAATATTGATGAAACCTTTTTTAGACAAGCGCTGTTGCGCTCAATGCAATGTTTCACCTCCCCCCGCCCCCCATAAAGAAAAAGAGAAGTTTCAAGTTTGTACGACGCCTGGACTTCTTCCCAGGCCATGCGGATTTACTTCGAACGACCCCTCACTCTGGATCACCGAAAAGCTTATGGTACAGCTGGTAACATAGCAGGGTAGAGATACCATAGAGCAGGGATCGGAGGTGCACCCCAAAATACTGATCCCGTTTACACGCTCAGAACCCTTAGGGATGCAAATGCCTTGGGGTCATTTGCACCCCTAAGCCGTTACCTCTGAGGTCAGATTTTTATTTATATGTTCTGAGCGTGGTAACCGCATCAAAATTTTGGCGCGCGCCCCGCCCGTTCCCGCGGCCACTGCTCCTCCTTTCAGACTACGGTTAACGTTTCAGGAACAGCTTTCTGATGACGTCTTTAGTAAATTTTTAAACGGGCTCAGAAACCCCGGAAGACAGGATTATTGGAGTCTCCTCTAAACCGTAAAACAGTTAGCATACTTATCACTTATTCGACCGAAGCTTGAATACGCCGCTATTGTTTGGGACCCTCACACAAAGCAGAACATCAATACACTCGAGAGCATTCAGCTGAGAGTTATTCGGTTTATTTATTCAAAGTATCAGCAGACTTATTCTCTTACCCTTTTAATGTGTGAACATGGTATTCAAACATCGAAGCTTCGACGTAAGATACAGAGGCTGAAGTTTCTTTTTCAACTGAAACACCGAAAACTAGCTTTAAATCCAGATGATTACATTAAGGAGATTCCAATCATTAGTAACGCAGCTTAATTTATAACGTATGCAAATGATACCAGTTTATTTTTCGCAGAAAATTCAGACGCAGACCTAATATATAGAGGTAATAAAGCGCTATCTAAAATAAAATCCTACGATACTCGAACAATTTTAAGGTTAACGTTCAGAATATTAAGGGAGTCTTGTGTCGACCACAAAACAGGCGTACTGAGCTTGCTCCAACTAAGTTCAATTAGATAGAAATAGAGCTAGTAGCCTCAATAAAATCCTGGGAGTTTACACGTTTGGTGAACTGTTGACGTAGGTGGTATGATAACGTAAGTCATATCCTTAGTAAGTTACCTAAAATTATCGACGTTACACGTCTTCTATTGATCCTTTCGGACTTCCTGCCTCTGTCATCATCATCTCCTTCTTTCTATTTCAAATACACTGCAGGACGAACGCCTCTCCCAACTATTTCCAATTTGTCCTATGCTGAATGAGTTCGTTCCACTTTATACCAGCAAATTTCTTAATTTCATTGCTCCCTTTAACCTTTTGCCTCTGTAGCTTTTCTTCTCTTGGTATCCATTCCGTAGTTCTTATTCCCCACCTGTTGTCTGTCCTCCGCATGGCATGTCCTGCCAGGCCCACTTCTTTTCTTTTAATTGATATCAGAACATCAGCTAATCCTGCCTGTTTCCTGAGCCATTCCGTTCAATTTTTATCCCTTAGCGATACACCTATCATTGTTCTTCCCATTGCACGTTGCGTTCCGAGTCCTTAATTTCGTCTCGAGTCTTTTTGATTATCCTCCATGTTTCTCCGCCGTAAGTTATTAGGGAGAATGTAGTGGCTAAATACTTTTCGCTTTAGTGACAGCGACCAGTTTCCAGTCATGATTTAGGAATGTCTCCCGTATATGCGCTCCATCCCATTTTTATTCTACAGATAATTTGCTTTTCATCAGTAGGCTCCCCTGTTAGTAATAGACCTAGACATACGTATTCGTTCAGACATTCTAAAGGCTGATTGCTAATTTTAATTTTCTGTTTTTTAGCCAGACTGTTGAGCATAATTTTTTTCCTATTCATTTTTAGTTCTATGTTAACACTCTGCCGGTTTAGGTCTTAGATCATACCTTGTAGTTCGTCACCGTCATTACTGAAGAAATAATGTCGTCTGCAAACCTTAAACTGCTGAGATATTCGTCGTCTAACCTAATTCCTTTTCCTTCCCAGTCTTGACAGTTGACACTTGAACACTTCCTCTAAACATCCAGTGAATACTATCGAGGAGATCATATCTCCTCTTCTCTTGGTCAGAATTTTTCTGCTCCTCTCGCGAAGGAGTAGGGTGGCTGTGCAATCTTTGTAGATGTTAGTTATGGTTTGCGCGTATACCTCAGGTAGCCCTTGTCGACGTAACGCTTCTATAACCGCTTGTATTTCAATGGAATCAAATGCATTCTCGTAGTCTATAAAGGCCGTATAAAGAGGTTTGTTATACTCCGCGAATTTCTCAATTATTAGATTGATAGCATAGGGTCCAATGTTGAGTATATTTTCCTGAAACCAGCTTGCTTTCCAGGTTGACTAATGTCGAGTGTTTCTCTTACCCTAGCAGAGATGGCTTTCGTAAACAGTTTGTACATTACGTAGGCTAATTGGTCTGTAACTCTTTTATGTGATCACCTTTCTTGTGCATTAGGATTATATTAGCATTGTTGCAGCTGAGCTGTACACCAGATGTCTTGATACATTTCGTGAAGAGCGACGGAAGATTTTGAAATATATCTCCTCCGTCTTTGATCAATTAAGTTGGCTGTTATGCCGTATTCACCTGCTTTTTATATCACAGGGCATGCCTTCGGCAGCTTTTCTAACTACGTCAATAGTTACACATGGAAACTCAGTGTTCTTCGATTTGATTTCTACCAAGGTTGCATGGTCTGTTCGAGAGCTGTACAGTTTTCTTTTTCTTTCTCAGAGTAAAATCTTCTGCTGCCTTCAATATTCCACTAAGGTTGTTGATAACGTTACCCTGTTTATCTTTTGGCGCGTTCTTACATAGTTCTTTTTTACGAATAATTAACCATGATTACTCCTTCGGGATACAACCACGGACACGTGTATATCAACAATATTGCAGTGTTACGAAAGCGTGTGGTTTAATTAACATAGCAAAGTTCCGTACCTTTTTCGCACTATTAGTACCCTTTATCAAGCATGGTATTGTCAAGATCACTTTAATATTCCCTTTACTTGTGTTGCCAATATAAATCTCAATTAATAATGACGTGCTATCCACGCTAGCTGCACTAGAAGCCAACGTAGTAAAATACAATACACTCGAACAAAAATGACGGCAAATTCAGCGAAAAAGGAAATCGCACGAACTGCAAACAAACGCTACTATTCTTGCTATCCACATAACTGAATGCAGTAAGGAAATAGCTTTTTCACATCTCACAAATGTCATTGAAAGAATTGCTTAATTTTACTGGGAGCAACAGCGCTATACCATAAACTGATTCAAGTTCTTCGCGAACTTATGCAAAGGTGACCTTGATAAAAACGGCGCCAGAAAAAATGTGCGAAGAAATACGGCACACAACATCGAAAAGACATGTCTCGTTCACTTCATACATGTCAAAATGACCATGGAGGGGTACAAATTTATGACTTACTCATAAGTCACGACACCAAGAACTTCAAATCCTTGTTGTTTACGTCGCGATAGATGGATGGATGGAATAAACTTTATTAGTGTCCTGCAAGAAACGCGCGAAAGCGTTTACAGCCGCATCGCGGGATTGCTTGACGGCCCATTTCTGGTCAGCTAGGCCGGAGCTGCGTAGGCCAGTATCTCACTTTGCCGAGGCAGCATCGGGGTTGTACATCATTATACATAGTCCCAGAACATGCGGTTAAGCGTAGCTAGCCGTGGTGAGTTTGCAGTTGTTGCATGTGTCATCAGGGTAAATTTCTGGGCATATGACGTGTAGTATTTGCTCACTTAGGTAAGTCTCCGTTTGCAAAAACCTTAGCGTAAGCGCTTGGGGCCTGCTTAGCTTAGGGCTAGGCGGCGGGAATCAACAATAATAAAATCACGTTATGCGGATATACGTGATAGAATTTCAACCTTTACAGCGGCTACTATTCACGTGATGTTCGGTTGCCAAAGTTTACAGCGTCTAAACCCTCTGTCCCGGATTCGACAATACCAGAGGTCCTGACTTTCTCTTTAATGTCTTTTAGGCGGTATCGGAAATATTGTTTGCATAAGTTTCCGACACATGGAATACACAAGCAATATTTGTATGCACATGAGTCATCTACGTAGAATGCACTGCATATATATTTCTCTTGTCGCAGCTACCCTGATGCCGACGTGCATGGATAACAGGTTCGTGAGCATTTTCCTAGTTTCCCATAAGAAAGTTGCAAGTTGACTCAATAATAATAATAATAATAATAATAATAATAATAATAATAATAATAATAATAATAATAATAAACGTTGAGGGATCATCGCGTTACGGATCTTTGCTGCCATGCAACATGTCTGACGGAAGAAAACGCGCCGGTACCATTATCACTGAACATCTTGCCGGTGTGGATTCATAGCGGCAAACAAAGGAGCCTCCAATGTCTGCCCGTCGCCTTCTCCATGCCGGAATGCATGAAGACAGCCGGCGGTGCATCCGAGTGCGTGCGATCCACCTATCAGCCTCTCTATCTTATCCCGCCTTGCCAAACGTTCCCGCACCCAGAACTGGACGGTGCAAGCTGAGGCACTGATTAAGCTGAGGTCACTCCTCGTGCGTGGGAGGGCGCGCACGTAGTTGTACCACGTGGTACTTGGCGAGGGCATGAATACAACGATGCACCCGACGCTGTGCAGGTGCCCTATCCGCGAGTGCTCCTGAACCTCCGATAAACGGAACAGGGGAAGAGATAAAGACAATGCGCTTGGATATTGCTAATGAATTGAAACGGTCTGTCTATACGTTTGGAATGTGTGACGATCGCGTAATGAATGAGCGATTGCGGAAAGGGAACGACGCTATTTTCTGCAGCCATTGAAGCTGAGCGTTAATCACGTTGCGAATGACGAAAGGCCGTCAGCAGATGAAAGAGAGATTACACGAAGCGCATCAAGAACCATAGACCAGTTGAGTTCTCTGCGTCACACTCTGCTGAGAAACTTTTGACGCACGGGTTCAGATTCGTTCGCTCGCACCATTCACGAGTGCTTCGCAGCTCAATGTTAATTCACCGTGTAGTGAGAGCTTCGCTGTTTCCTGACTCTCTTATCCCGGGAAGCAGCGCCGAACATTTAAGGCCAGTCCGTGACGCACACGACATCGTACGGCGGAATTCTGAATAGATATAGGAACGAACGACTTCGCATTTTTATGCGAAGCGCCGTCACGGTAGCGGATTCCTTTTAAAGCGAAAACTACGATGCGCTGAATTTCCCAATAGGAGGTGCACAATGGAAAGAAAATCCAAGTAAAACGATTAGCTTAGCCCCCCTCCCTGGTTTTTTTTTTTTTTTTTATCAACGGAGGGGGAGGGAGGCACGTGGAGTAGCTCCACTATACACCGCACGCACTATCCTTGCACAATTTCTCATATGGTAAACAAGCCATACAAGCCGATTTTGGTTATTCCGTATTCCGTAAGGAAAATATGAGCTGCAAAGCTGTAGCCGTGTTCGGCTGCGACGATCTCGTCTGCAGCGCGCATTCGGAACATGTCTGGATATTGAAGCGCGACCGCCCATGGCTAAGGCCGCCATCTGGTGTTGCACAGCTGAAGATACTAACAAAAAGAAAAGAAAGAAAAGAAAACACGTCGTCACTGCGCCTTCCGCGTCGCTTCCGATGTCCGTTAACGTACTACGCCACGTGCAGTCATAGCTACGTCGAAACCCATGGCGCAACGGTGTAGAATGAGGACGCACTCGAACTTCCAGCGTAACACAGAGGCCGCGCGAAACGAACACTTCGTTACACATCCCTTCACCTCCCCTGGTTCTGTGTCGGGGTTGGTCGTACTTGACCTGAAGAAATATGTAGTTGTGTGAACTGCTGCGAAAAATACGCGCAAGAACCACGGGACGTTGCGCGCCTTTTTCGCACCATTCACCCTATCTTAACTTGGCCGGCAACAATTTTCACAAAAAATCTAGACAGTCTCGCCGATGACAAAAACAGAGGAGGGGAGGAAGAGCGGAGAGGAGAAGGGAGAGGAGCTGCCTCGGGAGTGAAAGGTGTGGACATGGAAAGGTATCGCCGTATACATGTAGGCACTTTACCGAAAATAAACTGATATGGTCGATTAGCGGAACAACAATTTCTGCTACGCCTGGTTAGGATTCATTTTTGCGACCATGCGCTGAAATATAGCCTGGCTGACACAATCCTGACGCAATTCATATGGTGTGACTGTTGCGACCACAATACACCGAAAAAAAAATATAAATAAATATCCACACTGCGCCTCACTGGTTATGAGCTCTAGTGTGAAATGAGTCCCTTAGTTATGCGGAGTCGACGGTCGTGTTTTCCTTCCTTTGTACTGCGTCTTATACCCGCTGTGCCGCTTATCGCGCAAATATAAAGAAGATAAAAAAAGAAGTAGCGCTGAAACAGCAGCGTAAATGCCATAAGACGGGCTGATATCAATACCTCAGCGCCGAACGAACGAACGAACGAACGAACGAAAGAAAGAAAGAAAGAAAGAAAGAAAAAGAAAGAAAGAAAGAAAGAAAGAAAGAAAGAAGAAAGAAAGAAAGAAAGAAAGAAAGAAAGAAAGAAAGAAAGAAAGATGACGTTTTGAGAAAGAGGGAGGCGAAGGAAAGATTATGCAGCTTGGGCGACAGCTGCTCTGTTGGCATCCCCTGCTGAGAGCAGCAGTGCGTGTTCCGGCGTGGTCTAGTGGCTAGGATATCTGGCTTTCACCCAGAAGGCCCGGGTTCGATTCCCGGCGTCGGAAGTGTATGTGGTCTCATGGTGTAATGGTTAGCACTCTGGACTTTGAATCCAGCGATCCGAGTTCAAATCTCGGTGAGACCTGTTTCTTTTTTTTCTTTTTTTTTTCGTTCAGAATTTCAGAGGTTCGCTTGATGTTTTTATACTTTGGCGACATACTTGTGCGAGATCACAGTTCTTTTCCTACGATCTTCTGTATACCCATGAGAAAGTCGTCTACGACGAACGGATATGCTTAATTTTGACATTGTATCAGCAGGCCCATGGAGGCAGCCTTTTATTTCCTTATTTTTAATAAAAGCGTCCTCTGTTTCCGTCTGTTTGTGGGCGACTTGCGTTCACCCACACGTCATTTGCCTTCCCAGACGTTAAGGCGGCACTCAAAAAGGAACAAAAAAAAGAGCAGAGAAGAAGGAGAAGACAAAAAAAAAGGGGGGGGGGGGGGAAGAGATGGCCTAGGTTCGAGATGCCAAGTTAAGCCCACCTTTCGCCACAACAAATTTATTGGGGCGCTGCGACGTCGTAACATGTTGGAGGAGCTCCTAAACGAAATGAAACAGCGGTGAGCATTCCTGGTGGCGCATTGCTAGCAGCTGTGACATGCATCCATCGCCATCGTTGCAAAGCATCGACTCCGGAAGAAGACTCGTGCACAGAAAACCGAAGCAAGGATGAATATCTTGGCAAATTCCTTAACCTGTATAACCATAATATCAGACTTTTTACTGTCATGAGAAATGTGCGACGTTATTATAACAACATCGCTTCTTGAATTTATTTATTACAGCGTATTCATTGTCCTCTAGTTGACCGGGATTTTTCGCGTCGTCGTACTTACGAATAAATAAATAAATAAATAAATAAATAAATAAATAAATAAATAAATAAATAAATAAATAAATAAGACAACTTTGGCGACTGAGGTGAAAAGTGTGTTACATTCTTCGGTATCGCGCATACAACATACACCACCAGTATTGGTTTTAATAAAGAATATGCTGAAAACAAACATCCTATACCCACGTACCTTGATGAGGCCTGATAAGCACGTAGCACACGGCAAGTACGCTTCCCGGTAAATGTCACTGTTGCTCAAGCGACGGCGCCAGCTTGGGAGGGGGGAAGTGACGTCACTAGCCTCTCAGAAACCATCAACCTGTACGCAGCGGTCGTCGTCGGTGGCTTTAGATGTTGGCATCGGGAGAGCGGACGAGGAGAACTAGTTCTGTCGTTTGTCTGGGACAACTTCGAACTCGCGTGCTACAACGGCTTCAATAAAGCATTGATTGAATTGAGGGGTTTAACGTCCCAAAACCAGCTCTGATTATGAGAGACGCCGTAGTGGAGGTCTCCGGAAATTTCGACCACCTGGGGTTCTTTAACGTGCACTGACATCGCACAGCACACGGGCCTCAACATTTCGCCTCCATCGAAATGCAGCCGCCGCGGCCGGGATTCGATCCCGCGACCCTCGGATCAGCAGCCGAGTACCATAGCCACTAGACCACCGTGGCGGGGCACGTCTAGGACTACGCCTAAGAATTTGTGCTCCATTTTTACTGGTAGGCGCTCCCCCTTCAACACAATGTTGGGATCGGGGTGTAAGCCTTTCTTTCTAGAAAACAGGACACAGGCGCTTTTCTGTGGATTTAGGGTGAACCCATTTATGTCTGCCCATTTAGACACCTTATTCAGACCCAGTTGAATTTGACGTTCGCATATTGCAAGGTTGGACGATTTAAATCCTATCTGTACATCGTCGACATATGTTGAATAAAATATGTTATGCGGGATGTTCAGATACAAGGAATTCATTTTTAGAATAAACAGAGTGCAGCTGAGCACCCCACCTTGCGGCACTCCTGTTTCCTGTACAAACGTTCGTGATAAAACATTGCCAACACGAACACGGAACGTGCGATTGGACAGATAACTCTCGATGACATGCAACATATTTCCACAGACTCCAAAGTGTGACAAGTCCCTGAGCATTCGAAAACGCCACGTAGTATCGTACGCCTTTTCCATATCGAGAAAAACAGATAGATAGAACTGTTTATGAACAAAGGCTTCACGAATCTGTGCCTCTATACGAATTAAATGGTCAGTGGTTGATCGACTTTCTCGAAACCCACACTGGTACCGATCAAGCAGCTTGTTTGACTCGAGAAAATACAGCAATCGTCGGTTGACCATTTTTTCGAAAACTTTAGCGAGGCAACTTGTCAATGCTATGGGTCCATAACTAGCAGCAGAAGACGGGTCCTTGCCCTGTTTGAGAATCGGTATGACAATGGCTTCTTTCCAAGTGAGTGGCATTCGCCCTGACGCCCATATAGTGTTGTATAGGGCGGGGAGAGTTTGCTTTGCCTGAGACGGAAGCTGCTTTAGCATTTCATATGTGACCTGGTCGGCACCGGGGGCAGATTCATTGCAGCAGTTTAGTGCTGCCTGTAGCTCAGCTAAGCTGAATGGCTCATTGTATGCTTGGCGTTTCATACATTTTTGTTCCAGTTTCTGCCCTTCTAGTGCTGCTTTGTATCGTTTGAACGTTTCGCTATAGTGTGACGCACTCGATACGTGCTCGAAGTGTGCGCCCAGGTAGTTTGCCTGGTCTATTAAGCTGTCGCCCCCGGTGTTTACCAAGGGCAGTGAATGTGTTTGTCTCCCTCGTACCCTACTAATTCTATTCCGCACTTTTGCCTCATCTGTATAGGAATTGATATTTGATAGAAACGTTTGCCAACTCTCCCTTCTTGCTTGTCGACGCGTCCTCCTGCCTTGAGATTTGACTTTCTTGAAATTCACAATATTTTCAGCCGTAGGACAATTTCGGAGCAACCTCCACGCTTTATTCTGCCTCCTACGCGCATTGCGACACTCCTCGTTCCACCACGGAACGTGGCGTTTGCTTGAAAGTCCTGTTGTTTGAGGAATAGATTTAGACGCTAAATCGATAAGGAAAACAGTAAAATATTGAACGGCAGCGTCAATTTCTAGCGAACGCATGTCAGCCCATGAGATGCTAAGAGTGAGTGTGTGAAATTTGTCCCAGTTGGCTGCATCAATCCTCCATCGAGGAGCTTGTGGCGGAGGCTCCTGTTGTTTAGGACTCCTTAGTACTATTGGGAAATGGTTGCTACCGTAAGGGTTTTTAATCACTTCCCACGTGAGTTCAGTAAATATGGACGGCGACACTATACTAAGGTCTATAGAAGAATAGGTTTGATTTGCAAGACTGTAGTATGTAGGTTCCTTTTTATTTAGTAGACAGGCACCCGAAGAGAAAAGAAATTGTTCAATAAGGCGACCTCGTGCATCGATACGAGAATCGCCCCACAAGCAGCTGTGTGCATTAAGATCGCCAAGAAGGGCGTAGGATTCTGGCAGCTCATCTATGAGAGACTGAAATTCGTGTTTATCTGGAGGATAATTTCGAGGTACATAAAGAGAGCAAATAGTAACGAGTTTGTTAAACAGTACAGCTCTAATAGCCACTGCTTCAAGGAGAGTTTGTAGTTGTACTCGTTGACATGCTACACTTCGGGCCACTATGATTGCAACACCACCCGATGACGCGAAACCGTGATCGTGGTCTTTCAGGAATGTGACATATTGCCGGAGAAAGTCTGTGTGTTTTGCACTCAGGTGTGTCTCTTGTACACACAGCACTTTTGGATTGTGTTCGTGTAGCAGTTCTTGAACGTCATCGAGGTTCCTAAACAGCCCCCTGACGTTCCATCGTATAATTTCGGTATCCATAGTGAGTTTGAATTGATGCTGTGTGTACAAGAAAGTGGTGCTGCCTTAGTTTTCAGAGCCCTTTCCAGGCCCTGTAATGGGTTTTTTTTTGTCTTTTTTGGAGCGGTCGGGAGGGTCCCGCCGCCCCTTAGGCGCTGGTTGCGCTGTGATGATCGGTAGTGTGTCCATATCCTCTTGCGAAGATACAGACACATTGTCCAGAGAGCGGGAAGGTCCCCGATGCAGTCTCGCCCCGGACGACGAGACCTTTCCACCCACCATCCCGGAGGTCGATGGAACTGCCTTTGGGATCGAGCTGCGCTGGCATTTGCCAGCGCCTGCAGGGGGTGGAGGGATTGAGGCAGCCTGGGCTGTACCCGCCTTGGGAGCTTTGGGCAGTGCTGCACTTCCGCTTAGAGTAGTGCGGTCTTCTGCCGAAGAATGCGTTGCCGGAAGCCCTAAGGCAACCGGCCGTGTTTGCTGGTTGGGTGGAGTAGCCTGGGCTACTTCCACCCTGGGGGCAGGAGCCACATGTGTCAGCTCGTTGCGCCCGGGCTGGGCATGGGGCGGTGACCTTTGCGACGCTGCCCCCCGACGCGCCGCATTAGCATAAGGAGTGTTGTGAAATGGTGAGCACCTTTTACGAGCCTCCTTGAATGAAATGTTTTCTTTGATTTTCAATGCTATGATTTCCTTTTCTCTTTTCCGTGATTCACATGACCTAGAATATGCTGCGTGGTCACCTTCACAGTTTGCACAATGGGGTGCATTTGAAGAGTCATCCACAGGGTGGCCCTGGACACCACATTTCGCACATGTGAGGTGCCCACTGCAGCTCTGCGATCCGTGGCCATATCTTTGACATTTAAAGCACCTACGAGGGTTCGGAATATAGGGTCGCACACGAGTTTTAGTATATCAAGTCTCAATAGTTTCCGGCAGGACGGTCGATGCAAATGTGACGATCAAATGTTTGGTTGGGATTTCTTTACCTTCGCGCCTGATGAGAATTGGCTGAATACTTACTACGTTCTGTTCTTTCCAGCCATCCTGGAGCTCTTCTACAGTGAGTTCAAGCAGGTCCTGTTCCGAGATGACGCCCCGGACAGTATTGAGTGAGCTGTGGGGTGTGATGGAAATTTCCACGTCTCCAAAGCCTGTAAGTTTCGGAAGTTTCTCGTATTGGACTTTGTCGCGCACCTCCAGAAGGAGGTCGCCGCTGGGCGTCTTGTTTGCTTGATATCCTGGACCTATGTTTTCTGTAAGGCACTTTGCAACGAGGAACGGCGATATCACTCTTACAGGCTTTTCAGGCTTCATACTGTGAATTACATGGAATCTCGGGAAGGTTTGTCTTTGGGGTGCAAAAGGCTTGAATGTCTCTTCGGTGTGTACACGCTTTGAAGCGGTACGATCATTAAGTGGGGGAAAAGATGTTGCATACATAAGAGAAGGTGTAATGTTCGGCAGCGGTGGCGACCACCCACCTCGGAGCCCAACAAGGGGACGCTACAAGTTTGGACTTGCCTGCAACTTGCACACGCCAGCCGTACACCGCTACTATGACCTTACGCGCCTAGACCGAGGTTGGCCACTTGCACAAGGTTAACCCTTGCCGCCGGTAAGAGGGGAAGTAAATGGAAGGGAGGAGAAGACAGGACAGACTGAAAGTAAGAGAGAAAAACGAAGATGTGAGGAGAGTGAGAGACAGGAAAAGGCGACTGCCGATTTCCCCTGGGTGGGTCAGCCCAGGGGTGCCGTCTACGTGAAGCCGGGGCCAAAGAGGCGTGTTGCCGCCGCCGGGGGGCCTTGAAGGTCCAAACACCCAGCATTAGCTCAACCCCCAGGTTCCCCTTTTCCCCGGACACGGCTCAGCCACGCACGGCGAGGCGTGGGAGGGGGTCGTAACCCCCCCCCCCCCCCGTTGGCTCGGGTCCATGGTGTCGCCACACACCAAACGCCTGCTCACGCAGACGCCCCTGCATATCATGTTAGCGTACAAAGCTCGGGCATTCGTGTTCGCCACACATTTATGCCGTAGCTCACAAATATTAAGCTATGTATACCAGGTGAACGAGACCACCAGGAGGCTACCGAGACGTAGGCGGCTCGATAGATAGATAGATAGATAGATAGATAGATAGATAGATAGATAGATAGATAGATAGATAGATAGATAGATAGATAGATAGATAGATAGATAGATAGATAGAAACGACCAACTGACTTAGGTTCGCCACGAAATGCTTCGCATTTAATACTTATTGTGGTCTACTGGCAGGTTGCGGAACCTGACGACGCCCGAAGCTAAGGTTACAATTATATACTAACCTTATCAGATTTCTGGTGTTTTACATCCCAAAACCACGATATTATTATGAGAGACGCCGTAGAGGAGGGCTCCGGAAATTTCGATATGCTGAGGTTCTTTAGCGTGAACTGACATCACATAGTACACGGTCCTCAACATTTCGCCTCCATCGAAATGCAGCCGCCGTGGCCGGGATTCGATCCTTCGACCCTTGGATCAGCAGCCATGTACCATAGCCACTAGACCAAATGCAATGGTCACTAGAGAAAACGCAAATCGTCAGGAAGAAAACCTGACGAGAAAAATAAAGATAAAAGACCACTTCACATGATACCCTACGTCTGTAAGTTTTCACACAGTTTGAAGAAAGTAGCTAACAGGTACCACGTGAACGTAGTCGTTTCTACCCCTTGAAAACCATCAACGCTTTGTAACACTATTAATAAAAAGAAACACCAGTTCTGCCCAAAGAGTCACGATGACAATTTCACGAAGTGCACCTCTGATATAGACCCTTTTCATAAACTGTAAAGCTAGCTTCCCTGCAATGCAACTTGCCCTACTAATGGCGACAGCTGCCTTTATTAAATGCTGTTAAAATTCAAGTTGCACATGCTGCGACCCGTTTTTGGGGGATGTTTGTATCAGACGGGCTGCGTCGACATTTTACATGCCCTATCGCGAGCAAAATGCGCTTGCACACGTTATTTGCCGGATGGCCAGTGCCGCCATTAGTAGGGCAAGCTGCATTGCAGGAAAGCTAGCTTGCAGTTTATGAAAAGGGTCTATAGTGTATGATGACACCGTTAAGTTGTGGGGGAGGTCAAACCAAGCAATGTTTTAATGATAGGGAGGGCAGCAGAAACAACGTCAAAAACGAGTATGGCAGCCTTTTAGCTACGAACTGCAAAAAATAATTGCACTTGCACACCCCTGTTTCGCGATACTATAGGTTCCTGAAATGTGCAAAAAAGTAAAAAAAAAATAATAACAAAAATAGTGAAGCTTGCATTAGTGGCGCAAGGCTAGCGAAGCAGATGGCACCTGGCTAGTGCGGGTTCATCTCTGGCACATCCGCATTTCTTCGTGGTCCGAGGCTTCGGGAAACGCCTCGCAAAGCACTGCGAGGCCCAGAGAACGCTTCTCAAAGTTTCGCACCGAGCTCAGCGTAAAGACGTTTGTTGTTGTTGTTGTTTTGTGGGGTTTTACGTCCCAAAACCAGTTCTGATTATGAGAGACGCCGTAGTGGAGGGCTCCGGAAATTTCGACCACCTGGGGTTCTTTAACGTCCACTGACATCGCACAGCACACGGGCCTCAACATTTCGCCTCCATCGAAATGCAGCCGCCGCGGCCGGGATTCGATCCCGCGACCCTCCGATCAGCAGCCGAGTACCTTAACCACTAGACCACCGCGGCGGGGTAGCGTAAAGACGTTGACGTCGAACCACAGACAGTGGCACACGCGGCACGCGTGCATGGTCTCGGCTTGACGCCGTCCCACCTCATTGCTATGTTACACTATGCATAAAAGCATAGCTTTGCGAGACGCTGTGCATCGGACATTGACGCGCACTGTCTTTGTCTTCTTTTTCTTCTGATTGCAGCTGCAAAGCGATCGCCCACCAGCCGCAGTTTCACCAGAGCAGCAGTGGGCTGTCACATGTCCGCAAGAAAAGCGCGCGTGCGAACGCCGCGCATTGGGCATTGCATAGAACTAGAAGTGCACGCGCACTCTTGGGGACCAGAACTAATGACGATGATAGTTTTTTACACTGGCAAACACTTCATACGAGCCACAAATCTTTCGCATTTAATTAAAAAAAAGAAGTTATATGAAACTTACTACATATAGCCAAGGCTGGTGATAAGCGTATAGTATGGCGTTACTTAGTTTAACTGCCCTAGAAGTGTCTCTCCCTGATAAACACTTGTGAGTTTGGGCCACGGTGCAGGAATGGTTTAGGCTGTGCCCGTCGTCCCTTTTGATGACGGCAGGTTTCTGTCATATTTAGGTGGAGTACTTTGAATAAAATTTTCATTTGGCAGTTCGGCGCTCGTACTGTTCTGTTCGCTATATTCCTAGTTCTCGTTTTTTCGCGCTGCTAGTGTTATTTGCTACAAGATGAACCAACACCGACTCGCCCTAACCAACAAGTTATTGTTAAAATTACGTTTTTTTTTTCTACGGCATGTGGACTTAACTTACGTTATCAATATGCGTGATATAATTTTGGCGTATGTAAGCAGTGTATTTATTTATTTATTTATTTATTTATTTATTTATTTATTTATTTATTTATTTATTTATTTTGTCGATCGTCGGCTGACTGGAACGGCTTGACCCGCCATATCGTCGAAACCACCTGCTCATCATCATTTTCTGATAAACTAAAATTTGCTATGATTCTGTATGTAGCCACTATTTGATTTAAAGTTGTGTAACCCCACCCCTTATGTAATACCTCCAGTGTGAGGTCCTTAAGGAAAATAAAGGGAAGTGAAGAGAAGTAAATATTTTATAGCTTCTGGTTTATGTTTTGTGTGACACCACTTTTTTTTTCACTTGTAAGTGCATCATGTGACACCTGCAAGAGCAGCTGATTTTGCATTTATATTGTTATCTTATTGTTATATTTTCAGTTATGTGTATATGTTTACTTATGTCACGCTGTACAGGGGAGCCGAGGCCTTCACTTCCTCCTTTTTTACGAAAGGAAAATAAAGTTCACTTCACCTCACTTCAGCTAATTGTGAGTGGCGCAAGAACAACTACCTCTCGTTGAATATACTGATTAAACCAATGTCATGACCTCCCCTCGCTAAACCACAAGCGTATCACTTTCATACTCTGTTGATTCTGTACACGGCGTAATGCAATGTTATTGGTTGCCAAGCCGCAGCAGCACTATTCGACGGTATTACTACCATGCCTTACAATTACCACAGGGGCCGTTACGGCGACAGCTAAAGATATACAGCGTCTTCAGCATGTAACACAGAAGGACGCAGAGAGAAATAGGGAGCGCCTACACGAGTAAACAAAAAAAAAGAAGAAAATTGAAGCCAACTCTCCACCATGAAAACTCTTGGAAAAAGCGAAGCTGTTCTTTTACCGTCAATAGCGACGTAACTGGCAATGGTGTAAAGTCACTGATGTCATATATAGTGTACCAGTTATATGTTAGTCATTATCTACTAGCTGTACGCGATTCTTCACTATGCACTCATCATGTACTTCTTTCTTTCTTTCTTTCTTTCTTTCTTTCTTTCTTTCTTTCTTTCTTTCTTTCTTTCTTTCTTTCTTTCTTTCTTTCTTTCTTTCTTTCTTTCTTTCTTTCTTTCTTTCTTATCTTTCTTTCTTTCTCTCTTTCTTTCTTTCTTTGCATTTCGCGCAGTAGAAATGCAGCCGCGGCTGCGGGATCGGAGCCGCAACTTCGAGCTAGACCTTTTCTACAGTTTCTCACACAACTGGCCTTCGCATAATCACTATCGTAATCTTGTAGCAATGTTCTTAGAGCGACAGTGGGTCCAGCGCGGCAGTGGGCAGTGTGTCGAAGGCAAGAGCTTGATTTCTGATTTCTGGGGTTTTAAGTCCCAAAACCACGATGTCATTATGAGAGACGCTGTATAGTGGAGGTCTCTGGAAATTTCGTCCACCCGGGTTTCTTTAACGCGCACTGACATCGCACAGCACACGGGGCTCAACATTTCGCCTCCATCGAAACGCAGCCGCCGCGGCCGGGAATCGATCCCGCGACCATCGGAGGGCAAGAGAGTGTCCCAGGAGGGCAAGAGAGTGTCCACTTTTCTCGTCCGCACCCCCTCTTTTTTTCTTTTTGAAATAAGCAAAAATATTACAGAGATCAAACGGACATGTCCAAATTTCTGACATGTTCGTTGTGTCTCCTTAATTTTTTTTTCTGCTGCTCAATTTTAAACCACATACCCCCATCAAGAGTTCAATTTTACCGTGTTGCCTCGGGCAAGAAAAAACCCAGGTCAACAGGCCACCAAATGCCCTCGAAGGAACGTAAACGTTCCCACCTCGCATTGTTGGATAGTATGCGTGTTTCCAACGTAGCGTTAATACGCCATGTGTATATCGACAGTGTGTAGCGTATTGTTTATGTTCCTGCGGAAGTCACTGATCCAGCATCCTGTTCGCCCGTTTCCGGCCCGAGAATAAACGTGCTTCCGGCCTCTGCATCCGTCATGTCCGACACTTATACAAGGGTAATTACACAGCAAGAGGTTATCGCAATCTGACCAATATAGCCTGTTCGACTTTTTCATCCCTCGAACACGTATGCGAGGGAACGGCGCCTATTGCAGACGAATTCAGCTTTTCCTGCAATCATTAAACTTATTTGGCCCCGTCGAATGCGCGTAAATACCCCCGCGGACGCCTTGCACAGCGAAGAGATGTCTAATTATAGGAGCATGAAGTGTCAGTCTCAAGTGTTGCTACACGCCTGCGTCCACTCTCAGCGAGATACATGGCGTGTTCTACGTCGTCACCGTCACCATTTGTGGTTAAGTCCAATGCAGGCGATCTCCTACTGTATACTTACCTTGCGAGAGATAATTCCATCCTCTGTCTGCGGGATTCCCTATTTCATCACACCAACCGACTCGCTGACATCCTCGACAGCGCTTTCCTTTGTTTAATATACATACACTTCCATTCTGACACTTGGCTATCTGTCATACGCGTTACATGACATGCCCAGCCTTAATGTCAACTAGGATATCGGCTACAAATGTTTTCACACGTAGTCTATATCCCCGTCTTCTTGTTACATTATGATACGCCCGCATATAGGTCGTTCCATCTCTCGCTGCGCAGTCCCGAAGTTTCTCTGTTAAATGTACGACGCACAGTATTCGAATTAAAGCAAATTGTTAATGTGGTGAACTGAAAGTTAACCGGAGAGGTTGTACAACTTATAGTATGCATGAGGACTCTCCATTTCCTTTCTCTGTGAAATGTGCACTTCTGTAACAGCGTAAATGGAATACAGTAATTGCAGTTAAATAGTAATTAAGATTGTATGGCACGGGCAAACACTCGCACGTACGAGAAGCAAGCAAGCAAGAGAGCAAACAAACAAACAAAAACGAGTTGGCAGACAGACCTGTATCGGTAGACAACCATGCAACGTGATTAAGTACCCTGCATCAAAGGACCGGGAAAGCGTTAGTTATTGCACTTCTTGCGATTCCTCGTACTTGACTCAGCGAAGGTATATTTTTGTCATCTCAGCGTCTATTTTTTCTAACCTTAATTACCTACCAACTTCACGCAGGGTAGCAAACACTACAGGTACCTGCTGGCTGGTGGTTAGTTTTTGGTTAAATTTTTGCCTCTCGCTCTCTCTGTATCTTTCTCGTAAAGGGAGCTCAGAATGACGGCGATAAAGCGGGTACATATATTGCTAAAGAGTAGTTAAAACTACTGTACTTAATTGAACTCTAAATAATATTAATGAGAGTAACATAAGCGCCTCTCCCTTTCCCGGCGGTTCCTCGACTCGCTCAAGTTCGAGCAGAAAAAAAAAAGAACACACTTGCGTCACGAAGGGCAAGAAATATATAGAACAATCGAGGCGCCGCTGCTGAGTATACCACGCGTAATGACAGTAACTGTGGTTCGGTTAAGGAAAAGACGGTATTTTCTGCAGCCCTTGTCACGAGCACGGCTCAGCATCTACTGTATCAGCGCATACATCAGCGCCACTTTGCGCCCTATCAGAAGTATGCCTGATCTGTAAAGCACGAGGCGCACGCCTTTTGGAATCGTACTGAACGCGAATTTCTCATCGTCGCGTGGTTGACGTTGCGACACGGGCTCCGTATCGTTGTGTAAATGATTGTTATTAGAGATGCCACTCATTCGTCAGAGCTGTGCATCGGACCAGAACATTTAAGATTGTCGCGTTCGCACGCATCATTGAATTTCTTCGTAATTTACTTGTGGCCAACGCAACAGTTAAGTGCACATTAACTGTGAAGTATACAGCTTGTAGGACACTATCAGTCATGACGCTGCAACCGCCATAAACGTCGTAATCGTGCAAGCGTAGCTAGCTGTTTATAGTTAATTTGGCTGCGCGCTACAGAAGCGTTCTACAGCTGTATTTGTTGCGTGTCCCTGCTCGTCCTGCCTGCCACTCGAACCTGAGCACTTGCACCAACGGGAGAGAAAGTGAGGCGTGCAAACACGGAAACAAGAGAAGAGCACTAGACGACACAAACACGGGCGTTTGTGTCGTCCGGTTGTCCTCTCTCGTGCACTTATGTGCACAGCTTATTCTCTCATAGTGAGCCTCTATACCAACTTACTAAACTTTCTGTCGTTCTAAATTTCTGGTCACGTGGCTTCGTACCTTTGTACGCAGTGCGGCCAAAAAGCGGTAATCTCACAGGAAACAATGCATGGTCACCATTGTACAGCAAAGTGCCTCCTCTCTCTCTCTCTCTCTCTCTCTCTCTCTCTCTCTCTCTCTCTCTCTCTCTCTCTCTCTCTCTTTTTTTTTTTTTTTTTCGCGTGTACGCAGGCGTAGAAATTCCATAGCAGACTACGTGTGCGAGTGCTCATGGACCGGACACGAAAGAAGCAATAAATAGGCACGCAAGATAAGAGCACAATGATATAACACTGCGCGATGACCGCGTTCAGGTGCAATTAACGTGTGGTTATCTCATGCCGTCAACATGAACAGAATAAAAAGAGAGGAAGTCCACTTAACAATCGCATGCAACTCAGCGACTGATTGACTTTGTATGATAAGATCAGTGGAATCGTCCAAAATTGCTAGGTACTCATAGGCTGCACGAGGCATTATAGAAAACTAATGCGTCGCGAACATTCGACTATAGCGCTTCAAGCGCAGGAATTGCAGCTTGAACGATGAGAGAAAAAAAAAAGAATAGGGGCCTTTCCCTTACCGTGAAAATGGAGACAAGCAAGTTATGACGTGTGCGTTCCTCTTTCTTTCTCTCTGTATATACCTTTGCTTCTCCTTCTCTCGCTCTTTCTTTCACACTTTTTCGCTTTGGTGTTCCGGACGCGCTCTATATCAACGTTCTTTCAAAGCGGCCTCCAGGCTCCTCCACCTTCACGATAGTTAATTTTCTTTCTTTCTTTGCATTTCGTGCTATGCAAATGCACCCGCAGCTGCGGGCATCGAGCCCGCAACTTCCAATTGAGCACCCAAACACGCACGCGCACTCGCTCCTCACAGTACCTGAAGTATTCTGCACCTCGCACCGAGGCCAGGATTCCGGTCCATGCGGGTTTAGTTCCGAAACCTCCCCAGG